>UESW01001952.1:0-16219 GCA_900491605.1 Calamus simplicifolius | reverse complement strand
GGCCGACAAATTAGGTCGGCTAGGGCCGACAAGCAAAATAGGTCGGCTAGGGCCGACGTATGAAGGTGGTTGCCGAAGTATTTTTTGCTTCCTTTGGTCATTTCATTTTTCGTTGAATGAAAGAACAGTTTACGTAGCCTTCGTGCTTTTTGTTATTCTGCCAGCGCCCTGCCTTCTGCAGGCAAATCGGTTTTTATTTCACCAAAATTGATGATACGGCGCTGTGGGGAACATAAAGCTGTTCTGGAGCTTTCCGGAAGGTGCTCTTTTCCCATGCAGGTCGTTTTGACGTACGGCGCACGCAGCCGTTTACCATTGGAGGACATTATTTTCGTAGGACGATCTCCTGAACCTGCCAGTTTCCGTAATGCTAGTGGACGATCTCTGCATTTAATGATCGCGATTCGGGATCAAGAGGAAATCTTCGCATGCGTCATAATTCAGGCGGTGGGCTTGGCGCGCATAGGGCGCCGCTTTCATCCTGGGAGGCCACGTGGAGGTATGGCCCAGGTGTTTGAATCTCGGGCTTATAGCCTTGGTAATTGTTCCCGGTCATTTTTGGCCTATAAAAAAGGGAAGAGGGGTCGTGTTGGTCATCCCCAAAGTTTCTTTCCCATTAGAGTTTCCATCATGCTTTTCTCTGCTGTTGCGAGTGGGAGGACCGAGCTTTCCTCTCATAAGCTCCTTGCCTCCGGATAGTTGGGGCGATGAAGGAGCTGCCGAAGAATGGCTCGCCCTTAGGGGATGAGTCCCGGAGATCATATGGAGAGCGCACAAGGAGGGCGCAGAGATCACACGGAGAGCGCACACATACTCTTCCAGTGTGACCTTTGTGGTTCCCCTTCGGGACGTATGGTAGGAAGTGCACGCGGGCTCCCCATGGGTGCTTGAACTTCTCCTCCTCCCCTGATTTGGATTCCTGGGCTCGCCGCCTGGGGAATCTTTTGCCACATGGGGAGGGGGTGAAGTGTGCCGCCCGCCGACCTTGTCCTTGAGCCATGGCAAGGTAGGGCGGCGCACACTCGGTTTGGGAGAGCGTTCCCGCCAGGGTCCGCTGGCTTCCTACCTGCTCGCCGGGGGGTCCCTCGGTTGGGTGGTCTGGGATGGCCACCCAGATATCTCGGTTGGGTCACCGAGATATCATTATTGACTGAAGCTGGCCGCAACTATTGGTCCATGTCGCCCGGCATTATCAGCTCGAGCTGACTGGATGCGGCTTATCTGGTTCGGTCGGATGCCGGAGCATCACAGTTGCCCAGGTCTGCTTTGGAGCAGTTGCCCGAGTTTTGTATTCGTCTTTATTTTATGCATTTCAATGCTCTTGTAACGCCTTTCAGGCATTTGTAACCGGTTTTGATGGCAATAAAGAGAGTTCTTTCTGTTTCTCAATCTCTATTTCTTCTGTGCCAAGCTTATTGTTGTTGTTGGGCATGGGTGCCTCGCTCGTTCTTAGGCGAGGATCCCGCGCTATCCGAACTAGTCGAGGTTCGCAAGCGGCGGTTTGGAGATCGTTCGGCGGAACACGTTCCTTACTTCGGTTCGAAGCTGGTATTTTGTCTCGTTCGAATAAGGTTCGAATTCCTTCGGAGATGGTTCGGAGGCTCGGGCCCGGAGGTTGGAGTTTGTTCTTGGCCCTGCCAAGGTTCGGAGAAGCTCGAGGTTCGGAGTTTTACTTGGCCCTGCCAAGGTTCGGAGAACTTGTAGCTCGGCCCAGCCGAGGTTCGGAGAATTTTACTTGGCCCTGCCAAGGTTCGGAGAACCTCGGCCCAGCCGAGGTTCGGAGAATTACTTGGCCCTGCCAGGTTCGAGATTCAGGGCTCGGAGAAATGACTTAGCTGCCACTATGAGCCGTAGTGTAAGGTCTCTATGACGCTTGGTGAGGGGCGCCAGGGCGAACGAGCGGTATGTTGTCACGCTTCTTTATTTATGACGTTATCCTTCCCGAGGGGACAAGTCACTGGCCAGCGCTGGATTTCTTCCCTCTGCGCTTCCCGAAAAAAGAGCTTGGGGAAGTGCTGGGAGCATTTATTATGGGGGCCGGCAGATCGGAAAATATCTGTTCAGGGGGTTCCCGAATAGTCCGTCGTGCTTACCGATCTCTCTCGGGATGGGGCATGACCCTTCGGATTCCGCAGGCATTAAAGCGATGACACGTGGCGAGTTCTCGTAGGTCGGTGGCTACGGTGCGACCGATCGAGATACCGCCTGGCAAGTATAAATATGACCGAGGGGTGTGGTCTTAGCCATCCCTCGGTTCAGTCTTGAAATAGTATTAGACCATGGCTTCTCAAGGGCGATCCTCCGAAGAGTTACGTGCATCACTCAACGGTCTGTTACACCCGAGAGGGGCGTACCACATCACTGTCGATGGGTTGGGTCTGGCGTCGACCCTTGCGAGCCAACAGCAGCTCGTAAGGGTCGTCGAGGAGTACGTGGATGTATCCACAAGGAGGCGGAGGCCCTGCGCCGGGTGGCAGACCGGCAGAGGGAGGAGATCGCATCACTTCGCCAGCAGGTTGCCGACCTCACCGAGCGCCTGGAGGATCTGCTGGCCTCGGGAGCGACTCCGAACCCTGATTTAGGGCCTCCGTTACTTTTGCTTTTGTTTTGCTTTTCTTGTCTCTTTTTGTACTCCCTTTTTCCCGATCAATGAAAAAGGCTTTGTTTGGGTAACCTTCTTTTTTCAAGAGTTTTTAGCTTTAAACATGCCATTCGCATAATAGTTGGGGAGTCGGCGTGGCTCCACTGGTTCACGCGTTTAGACGCTTTGTTCGACGGGTTATAGGGGCGTTACCCAAAGATTTTAGTAGCAGAGGGGAATTCCCTGGCTCTGCTCGGGGCTTTGGCCGATTACGCGGGGCTTATTGAACCCTTTAGGGGTTTGCCGGAGGCGCCTTCTTTGTGTGCGTTGACGGTTTTTGCTCAGCGTGCTTTTTTAAACCGGCGAAGTTTTGGGGACTATTTGGAAGTCCCTTGGCTTTAATCGGGGCCTGCGTACTTCGGTTTCCAGCCGGTGGAAGAATTTTTACTCGGGCCGAGGTTCGGAGAATTTTTACTTGGCCCTGCCAAGGTTCGGAGAATTTGTTGCTCGGCCCAGCCGAGGTTCGGAGAATTTTTACTTGGCCCTGCCAAGGTTCGGAGAATTTGTTGCTCGGCCCAGCCGAGGTTCGGAGAATTTTTACTTGGCCCTGCCAAGGTTCGGAGATTTGTTGCTCGGCCCAGCCGAGGTTCGGAGAATTTTTACTTGGCCCTGCCAAGGTTCGGAGAATTTGTTGCTCGGCCCAGCCGAGGTTCGAGAATTTTTACTTGGCCCTGCCAAGGTTCGGAGATTTGTTGCTCGGCCCAGCCGAGGTTCGGAGAATTTTTACTTGGCCCTGCCAAGGTTCGAGAATTTGTTGCTCGGCCCAGCCGAGGTTCGGAGAATTTTTACTTGGCCCTGCCAAGGTTCGGAGATTTGTTGCTCGGCCCAGCCGAGGTTCGGAGAATTTTTACTTGGCCCTGCCAAGGTTCGGAGAATTTGTTGCTCGGCCCAGCCGAGGTTCGGAGAATTTTTACTTGGCCCTGCCAAGGTTCCTCCTTGGAGGTTCGTTGCTCGGCCCAGCCGAGGTTCGGAGAATTTTTACTTGGCCCTGCCAAGGTTCGGAGAATACTTGGCCCTGCCAAGGTTCGGAGAATTCCTGTCCAGACAAGTAGCTCGGTCGTGCCGAGGATTGGTAAGCAGCATCTGTTTCTTTTTGCAATCTTTGGCAATGTAGTGCATAATGATTTGCATTGAAAAAATGTGCCGACAGGAAGTATAATGAGGCATATGAAAATAACTTAGAGAGGACGTACCCTATTGATAATATTTACGGAGATTGTCCGAATTCCACGTCCGGGGAATGGATTTCCCATCCAAATCTTGTAGCTTGTAGGTTCCCGGTCCAATGATCTCCGCTACTTGGTACGGGCCTTCCCAGTTTGGCGCCAGCTTTCCTTGTTCCAGCGGTTTGGAAACAGAGGCCTTTCGGAGGACAAGGTCGCCGGGCAGGAAGGCTTTCCCTTTGACTCTGGAGGCGTGGTAACGGGCCACCCTTTGTTGATAAGCAGCCACTCTGATCCGGGCCTTCTCTCTGATCTCCTCTACCAGGTCGAGGTTGGTGCGGAGCTGTTCGTTGCTAGCTTCCTCTGAGTAGCTTTCCACCCGCAACGATGGGAGGCCTACTTCCACAGGGATAACGGCCTCTGTGCCGAAAGCCATTCGGAATGGGGTTTCACCTGTCGGGATTCTCGGGGTGGTGCGGTAGGCCCATAAGACATGTGCAGCTCCTCCGCCCACCTGCCTTGGGCTCTGGAGAGGCGAGCTTTGATTCCCTGAAGGAGGGTCCTGTTGGTCACTTCGGCCGCTCCGTTGGCTTGTGGGTGCCCGACCGAAGTGAGGTGGTGACGGATTCCATGCTCCTCACAGAACTGGAATTTAGAGTTGTCAAACTGCTTACCGTTATCGGTGATTATGGTATGCGGGAGGCCGAATCGGCAGATGATGGACCTCCATACAAAATCTCTGGCCCGTGCCTCGGTTATTTGTGCAACTGCTTCCGCCTCGACCCATTTGGTGAAGTAGTCGATGGCGACAAATAGAAATTTCCGCTGTCCGTGGCAAGCGGGAATGGGCCGAGGATGTCCATCCCCCATTTGGCAAAGGGCCAAGCGGAGGATATGGAAACTAGTTCGGCGGAGGGGAGCCTTTGGATGCTTGAGTGCCTCTGGCATGGGTCGCAGGCTCGGACTAGATCGTCTGCATCCTTCTGCATGGTCGGCCAGTAGTAGCCTTGTCGCAGCACCTTGTGGCATAGGGACCGGCTTCCCAGATGGTTGCCGCAAATCCCTTCATGTACTTCGCGCAGAGCATAATCTGCTTCGGACGGGCGAAGGCATCTGAGCAGCGGCATGGAGAAGGACCGTTTGTAAAGCTGGTTGTCGATCAGCACGTAGTGGGTGGCCTGCAGCTTCAGCTTTCTAGCCTCTCTTCGGTCGGACGGAAGCGACCCTTCTTTGAGATATTTGAGGATAGGGTCGAACCATGATGGTTCGGCCTCAACTTGCATTATTCGGTCGGCTTCCGCGATGCTGGGCTTTTCCAAAGTCTCCAGGTGGAACTTTTGCTCGGCGTCCATTGACTCCGCGGTCGCCAATCGGGAGAGTAGGTCGGCGCGGGCATTCTCGGATCTGGGAATCTGAATGATTTCAAATTCGGCAAAATGGGGAAGCAGGCTCCGCACCTCCTGAAGATATCGAACCATGTTCGGCTCCCGGGCTTCAAACTCTCCTCGTACATGGCCGGCTACCAGCTGAGAGTCGGTGAAGGCATTAAGCTTCTCCACCTTCAGATTGCGGGCGATTCGGAGGCCGGCTAACAGGGCTTCGTACTCGGCTTCGTTGTTGGAGGCCGGGAAGGAGAATCGGACGCCATATTCAAAGGTTATCCCCTCCGGACTGGTGAGAACCAGCCCGCACCGGAGCGATGGGCATTAGATGACCCGTCGACATGGAGGAGCCACCGGGCTCCAGATTTTGGTTCTTCGGGGAGTCTGGGGTAGAACCGTCCTCCGGGATGGTACACTCGAGGAGGAAGTCGGCTAGCACCTGAGCTTTGATGGCTGGGCGAGGCTGAAAGTGTATGTCATGCTCGCTTAGCTCGACGGCCCACTTGGTCATTCTCCCCGATGTCTCGGGACGGTGGACTACCGCCTTGATGGGTTGGTCGGTCAGGACCGTCACGGAATGTGCTTGGAAGTACGGCCGCAGCTTCCGAACTGAGGTGATTAAGGCCAACACCATCTTTTCAATTCTGCTGTACCTTGTCTCCGCATCGCGGAGTAGCCTGCTGACATAGTAGATCGGCTTTTGGACTTTGCCTTCTTCTTTGACCAGCACCGAGCAAACCGCACCTTCCGAAACAGCCAGGTACAAGAATAGGGTCTCTCCTGGGGCCGGACTGCTGAGGAGTGGGGGCGAGCCGAGGTACTTCTTGAGATCTTGAAATGACCTTTGGCATTCGGGAGTCCACTGGAAGTTTTTAGCCGATCGGAGAGTTTTGAAGAAGGGGAGGCATCTCTCGGCCGACCGCGCCACGAAGCGGTTTAGGGCCGCTATCCTCCCGGTTAGGCGCTGGACCTCTTTAACAGATGCCGGGGGCGCCATTTGTTGGAGAGCTTGAATCTTCTGGGGGTTAGCTTCGATACCTCGCTGGGAGACCATGAAGCCGAGAAACTTCGGAGTTAACGCCGAAGGCGCATTTGGTCGGGTTGAGTCTCATCCCATACTTGCGCAGCGTTGCAAAGCTCTCTGAGAGGTCCTCGACATGCTGTGATGCTTCCTTGCTTTTGACCAGCATGTCGTCCACGTACACCTCCATATTCCGGCCGATTTGCTCCTTGAATACTTTGTTGACCAGCCTCTGGTAGGTGGCACCTGCATTTTTAAGACCAAAAGGCAT
The DNA here is from genome assembly GCA_900491605.1 of Calamus simplicifolius. NCBI lineage: Eukaryota > Viridiplantae > Streptophyta > Magnoliopsida > Arecales > Arecaceae > Calamus > Calamus simplicifolius. The sequence goes on along the minus strand of UESW01001952.1, from coordinate 9,741 downwards.
AACGCGGTAACAGTAAGTACCTCGGTCGGTTATGAAGGCGGTCTTTTCTTCATCTTCAGGGGCCATTCGGATCTGATTGTAGCCTGAATAGGCGTCCATGAATGACAGCATCTGGTGGCCTGAGGTGGCGTCCACGAGCTGGTCGATCCGAGGGAGGGGGAAGCTGTCCTTCGGGCAGGCTTTGTTGAGGTCGGTGAAGTCGATGCAGATCCTCCACTTGCCGTTCGACTTCTTCACCATGACGACATTTGATAGCCAGCTCGGATAATTTACCTCCCGGACGAAATTGCCTTGATGAGTTTGTCTACCTCTTCTTCAATGGCCTTTTGTCGTTCTGGGGCGAAGCTCCTCTTTTCTGCTTGACGGGCCTGTGCATCTCGTCCACGTTGAGACGATGGACGAGAACCTCGGGCTGATCCCTGGCATGTCGGAGGCGGACCAGGCGAAGATGTCAGCGTTGCTTCGGAGGAACCTGATCAATCTGTGCCGAGGCTCTCCTTTGAGCAGCGACCCGATTTTATGGTTCGGTCGGGACGAGCCTCATCCAATGGCACCTCCTCCAATTCCTCTGCCGGTTCTCCCGCTGTTCGGCGAAGTCCTCGCGAGCATCTAGCCCATCAACCTCGGCATTCTAGACTGAAGGCTTGTAACAAAGCACTGCCGAGCCATGGCTTGACTTCCCCGAACAACTCCAACTCCTCGCTCGGTGGGAAACTTCATGGATAGTGCGGGATGGAGACAACTGCCTTGAGGGACATTAGGCCGGGCCTGCCGAATATTGCGTTGTATGGGGATCTGAGGTCGGTTACTAGGAAGTCTGTCTGGACAATGGTCACAAGGGGCCAGGTTCCCGCGCGGACCGTCAGGGTGACGACCCCTTCCGGGACGATGACGTCGCCTGTGAATCCCATCAAGGTGGAATCCACGGCTCGAAGGTTTTCCATGAGTAATTTCATCCTGGCAAACACACCGAGGTACAAAACATTCACCGAACTTCCACTATCAACAAGGATTCGGCTTACATCATAGTTATTCAAATTAAGGGATACAACTAGTGCGTCATCATGGGGAGCTGTATCCCTGGAGATCATCATCGGAGAAGGAGAGCTCGCCCGTCCGTGCCTTCTTTGGCGCCGATCCTTCACGCCCCTGGGGCTCGATCCGCCGGCCTCTTCAATCATGTTAATGCGGCCGATCACGGGCGGATTGGTGGAGGAGGAGGTTGTTGAAGTTCGGGCTGGCGGTCACCTCCTTGTGTGGCTCGGGCGCCCTCCTGAACTGATTCAGTCCCCGCTGGATCAGCCTCTCAATTTCATTTTTCAGCTGCCAGCATTCTTCAGTGTCGTGGCCGTGCTCCCGGTGGTAGCGGCAGTACTTGGTGGGATCTCTTCGGGTCGGGTTCCCTCGGAGAGGACTGGCCGGGGAGCTGGCGCTCTATCTCCATGAGGATTTGCGCCCGGGGCACGGTCAGCGGAGTGTAGTGATCGAATCGCCTGGGAGGGCTCCGGGAGCGATTCCTTGGCGGCAGCGGGGGACTCTTGGCGGCGAGGCGGACTTGGCCGCCGGGCGGGACGGTGCCTGTCGGGGACTTTGGGCTCCTTCTTCTTTGCCTGCTCAGCGCGGGCAACTCTCCGCGATTCTTCGACCCTAGCGTACTTGTCCGCCAGGGCCATCATATCAGAGAGGCTGGGGGGTAGCTGACTTCCATAGCCAGGTAGAAGTCGCTTTCCTTCGAGACTCCCCCCGCCAGGGCGGACATAGCCACCTCATGATTAAGGTGGTCCACCTCCAACATGGCCTTATTGAAACGGCCAAGATAATTCTCAAGGACTCCCCCTCTCTCTGCTTGACTTCGGAGAGGGAGTCAGATCTTCGTCGGTGGCGGCGGCTGCTGACGAACTGGCCAATAAAAAGGTGGCTCAGCTCGTCAAATGAATCAATGGAACCTGGCTTCAAAGCATTGAACCAGGTTCGGGCAGATCCTCTGAGGGTGGAGGGGAAGGCGCGGCAGAGGACCGCATCAGATGCTCCGTGGAACATCATTATTGACCGGAAGCTGCTGAGATGGTCGTCCGGGTCAGAAGAGCCGTGGTAGGGTTCGACGGCTGGTAACTTGACATGGGAGGGAATCACTTCCTCCATGATCCCTTAGAGAAAGGGATGCCCTGCTCCGCCTTGGGCTGGGGCGGATGGGCCTGCTTGGCGGCGTCCAGCTCCTGACGCATCTCCTGGATCTGACGACGGATCTCCTCTTCGCCAGAGGAGGAGCTGGGCGAGAAGATCGCAGGACGACGTTGAATCATGGTGGGAGGTCACCGGGAGAGGGACCGGGCTCGCCGAGATCTGGGAGGATCTCTGTTATGACCGCCTCGCGGGACTGGCTTGTCCCCTCTGGGTCGATGTGGGGGGTCCGCGGATTTGTGCGGACTGGAGGAGGAAGTCGCCGGCGAAGAAGGAACCGCCCTCCTTATGAAAGTGTGGAGCAGGAGGAGCCGTAAGGCGCTCCTGGACCAGGTGGGTCAGGTTTGGACTTGTTGGACCAGCGAAGCAAACTGGTCCTGGGTCACCGGGATGGCAGGCGGTGACGGGGTTTCGACTGGTGGTGGTTGCGGCGCTACACCGCTCGTCGGATCAGGCCTCTGGGAAGCGACCTGATCTTGGCTTCAGAGGTTGCTCTTCTCCGATTGGCCATTAGAGAGGTTCTACTCCGGATTTAGATCCTTATCTCCTCTTTTCAAGTTTTAATGGGACTTGAGGCCCTTCCTCTAGCGCCAATCTGTTGCCGCCGGGATCCGTCCTCCGACTCGGGCGTAGTCGATCTCCAGGGGGGCGGACCTGCACACAAGTCCTCGCGCAAGAGGCGTTGGGGGTGGCCCTCCGCGGAAGACCCTCCGACGCTCAAGTCAGTGGGAGAAATCGGCGATCAACCAGAAAGTGGGGAGGTGGATCTCTCCGGGAGGCCTCTCTGGGGGCGGCCAATCGGGAGCTCTAGAGGGCAAGAGCACCGACGAGCTGCCGGCAAGAAAGAGAGTAAGAGTGGGGGTGTAAGTGCGCATGTGCATACCTGAGGAATCTGGGAGTGTCCCATTTATAGACTGTCACCTGGATCTTGAGCGCCTTCTGGAAGGTTCAGAGGTTGTTAGGATACGGGAGTGGATCGAATCAGGCGTTGTGGGGCTGTTGGGATCCGTATCTTGTCCGTTAGGGGATCGACGGCTAGGAGAGCTCCTTGATGGCTTGAGATCTGGTAGATGTGTAGGTCTCAGGTAGCCTTGATAGGTTCTAGACCACTTCTCAGCATGATTCCTTGCCTAGGGTGCCGTTACAGTAGGCTGAGGCTCTCCCGCGTCAGGTTCCGCGGAGGTGGGTATTGGATCGTGGGTTCAGTGAAGCCGGGTCATGGAGACTCGGAGGAAACGAACTATAGGAAGTTCGGGAGAGCCGAGCTATGGAAGCCCAGGGAGGCCGAGCTACGGGAGCCCGGGGAGGCTGAGCTATGGAAGTCCAGGAAGGCCGAGCTACGGAAGCCCGGGGAGGCCGAGCTACAGAAGCCCGGGAAGGCCGAGCTACGGGAGCCCGGGGAGACTGAGCTACAGAAGCCCAGGAAGGCCGAGCTACGGGAGCCCGGGGAGGCCGAGCTATGGGAGCCCAGGGAAGGCCGAGCTACGGGAGCCCGGGGAGGTCGAGCTATGGAAGCCCGGGAAGGCCAAGCGGAGGGGGTTGGTCTTAGCCTCCTCGCACAGATATTGATGCAATGACGATTTTACCCCCCAACAGATGGTGATCCAGAAGAAACTCTGATCGGGGAATACAGAAGTGATGGATTTGACTGCTTTAAAATTATTAATGTAAAAATAATAGTTTACATTCAAAACAGAAAAACAAAAGGAGCTGTTTTTTTTATTTTTTATGAATTTCTATTTGCGCAACTCAAATTGCTATCCATACCCTTCTTATTTTTTATAAAAAAAAATTTTAAATTACCCTTCTTTGTGTTGTGAGCTTGTAAAACAACTCGACTGTAATCGAGAAGATTATAGTGTGGACCCAAGTGGAGCTTGGGAGTGGACGTAGGTGTTGGATACACCGAACCACTATAAAATCTTTGTGTTTGCCGTGTTTATTTCTCTCTCTCTCTTGCTATTGTGCTTTAACTTGAATTAATTGTGTATATCCTCTTATCAATAGTTTAAATTGTTTTAAAAGGCTTAATTTTTAAAGTACCCAATTCACCCCCCCCTCTTGGGTTGCCATCTGGGCCAACAATTGGTATCAGAGCTTGTGCTCATTTGTTTTTGATTGATCACACGATCAAGAGCGAAAGATCCAAATGGCAACACAAGCCAGCTCGAGTTTTGCTGAGGGTCATTCTACAAATAGACCACCCTTATTTAATGGTTCCAACTATTCATATTGGAAAGCAAGAATGAGGATATTCATTCAAGCTTCAGATTATGAAATGTGGAGTGTCATAATTAATGGACCTAGTACACCACACACTTAGTTGATGGTTCTATAGTTCCTAAGCCCGAAAGGGATTGGAATGAAAATGATAGGAAGATGGCTCAGCTTAATGCAAAAGCCATGAATGTTTTATATTGTTCTCTTGATGCTAATGAATTTAATCGTATCTCTACCTGTAATTCCGCTAAGAGATATGGGATAGATTAGAGGTTACCCATGAGGGAACCAACCAAGTTAAAGAATCTAAGATTAATATACTTGTGCATAAATATGAATTGTTTAGCATGGAACAATCTGAAACCATAACATGCATGTATACTAGATTTACTGATATTGTTAATGGTTTGAAGAGTCTTGGAAAAACCTATACTAATGCTGATTTGGTTCGCAAAATTCTTAGGTCATTACCAAGATCATGGGAAGCCAAAATGACAGCCATTCAAGAAGCCAAAGATCTAAACACTTTACCTTTGGAAGAGCTTCTTGGATCCCTTATGACCCATGAATTGACAATGAAGCAACATGTGGAGGAGGATAGCAAAAAGAAGAAGACAATTGCCCTCAAGGCTGCAGAAGTTGAAGATAGCAGCAGCGATGATGAGGATGATGATGAAGACACAGCTCTTCTAGCAAGAAAATTTAAGAAATTTATGAGGAGAAAGAAACCCTTCCACAAAAAGAAATTTGGAAATAAGATGGAAGGAGAAAAGGAAAAAGATAAGGACAAGGACAAAGAGAAAGACCCCTTGATCTGTTATGAATGTAAGAAACCGGGGCATTATAGATATGATTGTCCGCAATTGAAAAAGACTTTCAAGAAAAAGAAGAAAGCGTATGTTGCAACTTGGAGCGACAGTGATGAATCTTCTTCCGAAGAAGAAGAACAAAAAGAGGTTGCCAACATTTGTTTTATGGCGAACGACGACGACGAGGTAAGTTCTGAAAACCCTTGTGATGATTTTGCTTTTGATGAATTATTTGAAGCCTTCAATGAACTTGTAGATGATTTTAAAATTTTGAAAAAGAAATATAAATCTCTGAAAACATAAACTTAATTAAAGAGAAAAATGAAGTGATGCTTGCAATTAAAGATTTAAAAGGTAAAAAGGAGATGTTTCTTAAAGAAAAGGATGATTTTACTCATGAAATTAATATACTAAAATCTGAAAATGAAAATCTAATAAAAGATTTGAAAAAGCAAATACAAACTCTATCTTTGGGAAATGAACAACATATTGTAGAAAATGAATTTCTAAAGAAAGAAGTTAAAAAATACAAAGATATTGTTGATAAATTCACCTTAAGTTCTACTAAACTAAACATGATTTTAGAAAGTCAAAAAGCAGTTTTTGATAAGGCTGGATTAGGATATAATACATTTAGAAAACAAAAATCTTTGAAAAACATTTTTGTACGTGCTAGCCAAAGTAACATCACTTGTTTTAAATGCAATTTAAAAGGGCATAAATCATTTGAATGTAATTTACAAAAACCAAATAAGAATTTAAATTTTAAAGGAAGAAAATATGGGTTCCAAAAGGAACAATATTTGTTGCTACTAACCATGAAGGACCCAAGAAAGCTTGGGTACCTAAACATAAAGTTTGATTTTATTGCAGGAATGTCATGTGGCCAAAAGATCAAAGAGAAAGTGGTATCTTGATAGTGGCTGCTCAAGACATATGACGGGTGACAAAGAAGAATTCATCACCCTTGAAGAAAAGAAAGGAGGAGTTGTTACGTTCGGTGATAATGGTAAAGGTCAGATTATGGGCCTTGGTAAAATCCGTATAACTCCATCCACTTTTATAGATAATGTACTTTATGTTGATGGTTTGAAGCATAACTTAATTAGTATAAGCCAATTGTGCGATAAAGATTTTAAAGTATCATTTGAAACTTCTTTCTGCACAGTATCTAATTCCATTGATAATAGCATTGTATTTACTGGTTATAGACATGGCAATGTTTACTTGGTTGATCTAGATAAATTATCTATGAGTGATCATTGCTTAATTGCTGATAATGCTAATATGAATGAAATTGGATGGTTATGGCATCGTAGATTAGGTCATGCAAGCACACACCTAATTTCAAAACTAATTAAAATGGACTTAGTTAAAGGGTTACCTAAAATAGATTTTGAAAACAACAAAATATGTGATGCATGTCAATTTGGAAAACAAACAAGAAGTTCTTTCAAATCTAAAAATGTTGTTTCAACTTCTAGGCCATTAGAGCTACTTCACATGGACCTTTTTGGACCAACTAGAACCACAAGTCTAGGAGGAAAGAAATATGGTCTTGTGATTGTAGATGATTACTCTAGATACACTTGGGTATTGTTGTTAGCTCACAAAGATGAGACTTTCTCGATATTCCTGAAATTCTTTAAGAAAGTCACAAATGAGAAAAACACTACCATAGTGTCTCTAAGAAGTGATCATGGAACTGAATTTGAAAATCACCTATTTGAAAATTTTTGTGCTGAAAATGGTATTAATCATAATTTTTCTGCACCTAGGACCCCACAACAAAATGGTGTTGTAGAAAGGAAAAATAGGACTTTAGAAGACATGGCCCGTACCATGCTATGTGAAAGCAACCTACCAAAGTACTTTTGGGCGGAAGCTATAAACACGGCATGTTACATTTTAAATAGAGCCCTAATAAGACCAATACTTAAGAAAACACCTTATGAACTATGGCAAAACAGAAAACCTAATATTAGATATTTTCATGCATTTGGTTGTAAATGTTTTGTTCATAATAATGGTAAAAATAATTTAGGCAAATTTGATGCTAAATCTGATGAAGGAATATTCTTAGGATATTCAACAACTAGTAAAGCATATAGAGTATTTAACAAGAAACTTTAATTGTTGAAGAATCCATTCATGTAGTTTTTGATGAATCTTTAGCAACTAGTTCCGAAAAGTTTGATGATGAGGAAGATACAAACATAATTGAGAAAGATCTTGAAAAATTAAATATTGATGTATCTTCAGATCATGAGCAAGAGGCTAAAGATAATGATTCACCTAAGGATGATGATACTAACACTAATCATAATGATATAGATCTTCCTAGAGATTGGAGATACGCTTATAGTCACCCTAAGGAATTGATTATAGGTGATCCATCTCAAGGAATAAGAACTAGATCATCTATGAGAAATATTAGTAATCATCTTGCATTTGTATCACAAATTGAACCTAAAACTATTGAAGAAGCTGAAAAAGATAATAATTGGATGTTAGCTATGCAAGAAGAATTAAATCAATTTACTAGAAATAATGTATGGACATTAGTAGAAAGACCTAAAGATCATTCTGTTATAGGATCAAAATGGGTATTTAGAAATAAACTAGATGAAAATGGCATAGTAATTAGAAACAAAGCTAGATTAGTTGCAAAAGGATATAATCAAGAAGAAGGTATTGATTTTGATGAAACCTTTGCACCAGTAGCTAGATTAGAAGCCATTAGACTATTACTTGCATTTGCATGTCACATGAATTTCAACTTATTTCAAATGGATGTAAAGAGTGCTTTTTTAAATGGATTTATAAATGAAGAAGTGTATGTAGAACAACCACCAGGTTTTGAAGATCATGAATTTTCAAATCACGTTTTTAAATTGCACAAAGCATTATATGGTTTGAAACAAGCACCTAGAGCATGGTATGATAGATTAAGTAAATTCTTAATTGAAAATGATTTTATAAGAGGAAATGTAGATAAAACATTATTTTTGAAAAGAAAAGGTAAAGATTTATTAGTAGTTCAAATATATGTTGATGATATTATTTTTGGTGCTACTAACAATCTTCTATGTCAAGAATTTGCTAAGTTGATGCAGGGTGAGTTTGAAATGAGCATGATGGGAGAACTCAACTTCTTCCTTGGACTCCAAATCAAACAAGAAAAGGAAGGGATTTTCATCAACCAAACCAAGTACACGAAGGAACTACTCAAAAAGTTTGGTATGGATTCAATAAAACCCCTTGGAACTCCAATGAGTCCTTCATGCAAGTTAGACAAAGATGAGGAAGGTAAGAAAGTTGATCAAAAGTATTATCGAGGTATAATCGGATCTCTACTCTACTTAACTGCTAGTAGACCTGATATAATGTTCTCTGTTTGTCTATGTGCTAGATTTCAATCAGAACCTAAAGAATCTCACTTAACTGCTGTTAAAAGAATATTAAGATACTTAAATGGAACAAAAAATGTAGGTTTATGGTATTCTAGAGACTCAACATTGAACTTAATTGCATATTCTGATTCTGATTATGCTGGATGTAAGTTAGATAGGAAAAGCACAAGTGGTGCATGCCAATTCTTAGGAAGTAACTTAATCTCATGGTTTAGCAAAAAGCAAAATTCAGTTGCATTATCAACTACTGAAGCTGAATATGTTGCAGCTGGAAGTTGCTGTGCTCAAATCCTATGGATTAAGCGACAACTTGAAGACTATGGTATCACACTTGACAAAACACCTATAAAATGTGACAATACAAGTGCAATTAATCTAACAAAAAATCCAATTCAACATTCTAGGACAAAACACATAGAAATTAGATATCATTTTATTAGAGAACATGTAACTAATGGAGAAATATGTCTTGATTATGTTAATACTGAAGATCAATTAGCAGATATATTTACAAAACCCTTGAGTGAAGAAAGATTCTGTTATCTTAGAGGAGAGTTAGGGATTTGTGATCCATTAGAATGAATTTGAAACCCCTAAGAAAAATTATCTAGAACTCTTTCTATCCTTTGATTTTAAGGAAATTTTATCTAAAATTCTTTCAAATCCCTGATCTTTAAGGAAATCTTATCTAGAATTCATATCTAATTGATCTATTAAAATCCAATGATTTTTTATCAATTTCTATGATCAATGTCCGGACACATTTCAGATTCTCTGAAACTTTATGTTTTTGCTCTGAAATGGTCTCGGAGCCGACTCGATCAGTATCGGAGTCGACTCCATGTTTCTGCTGAAACTCTGGAGCCGACCCCATCTCTGTGCGAGTCGACTCCACTTCGGGTTAGGTTTCTGTGACTACCCGGAGTCGACTCCACACTTTGCGGGAGCCGACTCGAAGTGGTCCCAGGTCGATTTTTCTAGGGCAGAGTCGACCCCTCGTTCATTTCTATCTTCTCAAATCAATCAAAATCTCTCTCCAAAGATTTTCCCAACCTACCAAATCCTTAGAAACCCTTGATTAACCTTTCCACTAAATCAATGGCACCTAAAACCCGTGG
>UESW01001951.1:291565-317805 GCA_900491605.1 Calamus simplicifolius | reverse complement strand
AAGCCTGTTACACTCTTGACAGAAATTCACGAGAAGTTTTATGTAACTGGCTTAGAGGGTTAAAATTTCCAGATGGTTATGCCTCAAATATCGGTAGGTGTGTGGACATGCATAAGCTCAAGTTGTTCGGCATGAAGAGTCACGACTGCCATGTTTTCATGCAACGGTTATTGCCTATAGCTTTTCGTGAGTTGCTTCCGCAACATGTCTGGAAGGCATTGACGGAGCTCAGCTTGTTCTTCAAGGAGTTATCTGCCGCAGTCATTACTTCTGCATCCATGGCAAGGCTTGAGGAGGAAATTCCAATTATTTTATGCAAGCTGGAGCGAATATTTCCTCCCAGTTTTTTTGACTCAATGGAGCATTTACCGGTTCACTTGCCATACGAAGCGAGCATAGCTGGTCCCGTGCAGTATCGCTGGATGTATCCTTTCGAGAGGTAAATATATACATCATTAAGACATGTTGACATTTCAAATATTATTTCATGCGAGAAATTGGTTAATTTTTTTTTTCAACTTTACATATAGGTACCTTAAGAAGTTAAAAAATAATGTGCGTAATAAGGCAAGGGTTGAAGGTTCTATATGCAATGCACACTTGGTCGAAGAAGTTTCAGCTTTTGCCTCGCATTACTTTGAGGGTCACGTCCACACGAGGAGCCGAAATCTTGGTCGTAACGATGACGTATGTGTGGACGAAGGAGAACCTAATGACGGTAGAATATCAATTTTTAAAGGTATCGGCCGTTCATTTGGGGGCAGAAGTCAAGAAATCTTAGCGATATGGAGTATAATGCAGCACATTATTACATCCTAATGAACTGTAGAGAAGTCGATCCATATATTGAGTAAGTGTATACTTCAATGCTTAATTGGAACTTCTAATTTAAATTACAATATACCATAATATTTAATTGCTAACAGAGTTTTAATCCTTATCCCATAAGGATGTTTGATAGACAACGACAGATGAATCCCGACATCAGTCAAGTTGCAATTGGGCAGAAGTTAGAAACGGAGTTCGCTTACTGGTTTTATGAATTTGTGAGTAGTATCACTCAATCAATTTCAATAATGGCTTTTATTTTTTGAATTGGTTGTGAATAGCTTATTAATTTATAGGTAAACGGTCCATGGTCCACAACCGACAATATTTTCATTAAATGTCTATCGCAATGGCCATTGAAGACCGTAACAACCTCTACTGGCTATTTTGTTAATGGGTACAAATTTCAGATTGAACGATTAGCAGCTTCAAGAGGCACGCAGAACTGGGGCGTGTGTGTTAAAGGAGAAAGTGTTGGAGCAAATATGCAGGATTATTACGGAAAGTTAGTAGAGGTGGTTGAAGTTGAATATCCCGGTTGGCCTATGAAACGAACCGTATTGTTTCGTTGCGATTGGTTCGATCCGACAGTTCCTGTGGAAAAGGGTTCATAACGACTACAATTTGGTTGAAGTGAACCATCGACGAAGATTGCAGAAATATGACCATTCATCCTTGCATCCCAAGCTCAGCAAGTGTTTTACTGCGGATATCCAAGTTTGCGCAACGACAAGCGAGATTGGTGGGCTGTTTCTAAAATCGTCCCACGTTCAACAATCGTATTAGAGAGAGTTCATCAAGTCAATCAGCCGAGTGCCCTGCATTTCAAGAGGATGAGATGGAAAATGCATGCAATTGAGGACGACACAAGGGCTCCTGAAACATCACTTAGAGATCCAAATGGTGATGTCCAAGAAATTGCGGATGCAAATGTTCGGTTTCCTTCCGATGATAATGAAACTGAATCGCAGTCCGATACGGCATCGGATGTTGAACCAACATTTCACGAAACAAATGAAACCGATTAAACATAGAGGTTTTTTAAATTCAATTTATTTTTATAAATGTTATATTTTTACATATTCAATCATTAATCGTAATTTACATTCATGAATCTTTAGTATTTTCAGTATGACGGGCAGAGGTAGATCTACCGACGACAGACGAGTGAGCAGAGACGTAGCCCTGCCGCATCAGATCACATGAGCTTTGGAGATGGAGAGTTCGGATCTCCACACATCGCACAGCCTTCTTTAGCCATCGGCGGTGATCCTGCATTAGTATTACATCCAGCCGATCGGCACATACCTCCGAGAGTTCTTCCACCGTCGGCCGCACCGTACTTCGACTGGATGCTCATGGGCTGTAAGTATATACTAATTAAAAATATATGTTTATGTTTTTAAGTCAATTACTATAAACATGCATTTTTTTAACAGATTTATTGAGCAGCATCATGTATCGAGCCACATCAGCTCCATATTTCAGAGGCGTGCTGATCCCAGTGGCTACGATTGGCGCCACGTATCTGCAGCCACGAGGGAGTTTTATTTTTCAGAGTTTCAGGTAAACTTATTAAATATAATTTATCTTATAATTTCTTAATCTTAATAAATTCTTAAACTAACTGTTTATTTTAATGCAGAAAAAGTTTACGTGGGACCCTGCCATCCATGATGCCATTAGGGCAGCATGGAAGCTCTTACAGCACGCCGATACTCGACATGCTTCATCGTTGGAGGACATCGGGTGAGCGTCCTGCCCATGTGCTGGAGGGTATTTGGCATGAGTGGCAGCAGGCTGGCAGTGATGGCTGGCGCAGGAGGTCCGCATCAGCCAGCACGAACCGCCGATCCGAGAGGGGCGGTCCTGGCACGGGTCTCTCCCGCCACACTGCGGGCTCTATTTCGATTCAGGAGCACAGACGCATGGTAAGAAAACTTAAATATTTTAATTACTAATTTAGTTATTTACAAATACTTTTATTTATCAATTTTTTTTGTTGTTGTAGTCTGAACAGGAGGGCGGAGATCCTGGTGAGTTTCGTCTATTCAGGGCGACACACACCAGGAGGGACGGTTCCTGGGTCGATACACGATCACGGGAGGTTGCGGTAAGAAATTAGCTTTATATTGTATCTGTTTAATTTCTAAAATTTTATTTAGAGAAATTTATTGATTCATTTGTTGATTTTATAATTCAAAGGCACGAGTCGAGGAGCTTCAGTCCCAGGCATCGCAGGTCGACTCTACTGATGGGGGACCGCCCATCGAACTCTCAGAGGAGAGTCGACGTGTGTTTTTGGAGGCTGTTGGTGCCCAGCCGCGAGACCGCAGGGTCTATGATCTGGGCACTAGAGCTTCTGCATATTTTCCCTAGCAGGCCTCCAGTTCGCGCTATTCTGGTGATATTCCTGCCGAGCGTTTAGAGGACATTCGAGATCTATTACGAGGAGGTTCGGCAGGAGGTTCGCAGGAGATTCAGCAGAGTTCGACCAGCGCATGGAAGTCCTTCAGCAGTTCGACCAGCGCACGAAGTCCTTCAGCACGAGCTCTCTGACATAAGAGAGCAGATGCGTCACATGCGGGATTTGGTTAGCCGCATGTCGCAGGGTTTCCAGCCACCACGTGATCGTGATAATGGAGATTCTTGATGTATTTTTTTCTTTACTTTTTATGTGTTGTACATAAAACTTCAAAATTTTAATATATTAATTATTTTTGGAAATTTAATGATGAATGTTTCGATTAATATTAGCGTTTCGATCAATATCAGTGTTTCGATCATAATTTTTTAAATTTAACCGTTTTAATTTATAATATTATTATATATTTTTTAAAAATTTAATTAGCGACGCATTAGCACTGAAATTATGTCGCTAATATATCTAAAATATTATTATTAAATATTGCGACGCAATTGAATGCATCGCAATATTAAATTTAACCATTTTAATTTTTAATCTTTTTTATTTTTAAAAATATTTAATTAGCGACGTATTAGCGACTAAAATTGCATCGCTAATATTTCTAAAATATTATTATTAAATATTGCGACGCAACGTCTTGGCGTCGCAATATTGCGACGCACTTGGTTGCATCGCAATATTAAATTAACCGTTTTAATTTTTAATATTTTTATAAAAATTTAATTAGCGACTCATTAGCGACTGAAATTGCATCGCTAATATTTCTAAAATATTATTATTAAATATTGCGATGCAACGTCTTTGCGTCGCAATATTGTGACGCAAAGAGTTACGTCGCAATATTGCGACGCAATAAATGCGTCGCTGAGAGTCGCTATTTAACGACATAATTGCGACTAAATTCATTCTGTGATGAGACTTACAGCGACGCTACAGTTGCGTCGCTAATGCGTCGCAAAACCCAGTTTAGCGACGCATTAGTGACGCATTTTTGTGTCGCTATATTTATTTTCTGTTGTAGTGCACCCTGCTTCCAAGTCCAAATCTCAGAGCAGTAAGCCACCAATCCGCAACCCAGTCAGCCGCAAAGTTAGCTTCTCGATAAACATGACTGATGTGAACTCTGTGGGCTTCATGAAGGGTGATCCGAATGTCATGAAGCAGAAGGCTAGGTGGAGCCGGAAACCCATCATCCATCGAGCCATCGTATAACGATAAGGGAATCCCCCTCAATAAGGAGACTGTGAGCACGAAGGGTTCGAATGGCATAGGAGATGCCAGCCGGCCAGGCAGCATATAGTTCAGCCAGGGGACCGAGCAATCCAAGAGGCCAAGGCCACCAGCCAGCATAGCTCCGTCACATCCCCGGATTATGAAAGCTGAGCCAACAAGTCTGCCCCGAACACTATCATCAAAGTTGATTTTAATAAACCCTGGGGGTGGGGGTACCCAAGAGATAAAGACCACGTGCCGGTTTGCTGCCGAAGTAGCAGAGGGACCCTAGTGGCCAGAGCTTCAAAATCCGAAGCAGAGCGATAGCGAGTGTATTCATTAGATAAGAGATCGCTTTTCTGGCAGTCATATATGGAGAAACATGATCATTAGTAAAGACAAGAAGGTTCCGTGATATCCAGATCTGATGAGCTATGTAGGTCCAAGTGGCTACTTGCTGGTGAGTGTCTCTTTGGATATCACCCAAAAAGATCGCAGACTGAGAAGCTGTGCTATCTTGCCCACTGTGATAGCCAATAAGTTGCCAAATCTGTCTAGCTCTGGGACATGTGAAGATAGCATGATCTATAGTTTCGTCCTCCTGATCGCACACAGGGCATGTGGGCTGAATAGACAGCCCCCTTCTAAAGGCATGGACAGAGAAGTCGCCAATGATCCTATGCCGTCCATGCCACGTCCATCCTCTGCTGAGCCTGATGCCTATAAATTTTCATGAGATCCCTAACAGGAGCACTGGAAAGACAGAATCTTTTCAAAGTCTAGTATCAGCTATGTGACCCGGAATGAGGGGAATGGAGAGAATCCTTCGAGCAAGCTCATTACAAAAAAATCGAGAAACCGTGGGAAGGTGGGGAGTGATTCCGAGAGATCAAATCACTGATGCTCAAGCTACTAGGCATTGAAACTAATAAAAAATCTAATGATTTTTTAAAATCTTGATACTTTTCTTGATATAGACCGAGATCTCATTCTATGTCAGCATCGACAGCCTTTAGCACGACAATCCTTGAGAGCTAATCTATTTATCAAAATTCAAGATTTGAACATCTACAGCGTTCTCCCAACTCCGTGCTGTGGATGCCCTTTATGCACACCAAGGACCTATTTGGATGCTAGACGACGTATCAAACCAGACCACCCACGGGAGCCACCAAACGTTTTTTTTTTTAAAGATTATTTCTCCAATAGTTTACGATATCCTTAAATTTATGATTGGATCCCCTGTCGCTTCTCTCTTTTTTTATATATATAGATGAATGAACATATCAATTTAGGGTAAGTCAAGCCGATATATCATAGTACAAAATTTGGGTCAAAATAAGAGGGCATGTAGCATCTTGCTTTCAGCTCCAAATTCAGAGTGATCGGCAATCCTGGCAGCAATCCAGTTGATCGCAGAGTTGGCTTCCCTACAAACATGCCGAATCAGGGCACTATGAACTCCTTGAAGAATGGCTCGAATGTCGATAATCAAAGGATTGGATGGCACGCAGACATTGGGGTCCTACGGAGCCATGGATGACAGTGATAGAATCACCCTCAATGATAAGACAGCGAGCGCCCAGAACACAGATGGCATAGGAGATATTCATTTTTAGCATAAATGTTCCTCCACATGAGGCATCCACCATTTGTCAGTGCCTTTCTGACAATCCATCATAAAAATATTGAACTAACTACCATTTAGGTATTGCATGGTGCGGACATTTTCTAGTTAATTCTTTTAATCTCTCCCATGTTTATGAAACATTTCTCTCTAACTAAAAAAACTAGTTATGGCTTTTCTAATTTGATTTATTTTTCCTATAGGAAAGTATTTTTTAAGAAATTCCCTCTGAATTTAGTCCCAAGTTAAAATTATAGTATTTAGTAAATTTAACTAATACTTGGCTCTATCTTTTAGGAAGAAAGGAATAACTTAAGACTAAGTGCCTCATCGGAGAAATTTTGAATCTTGACAGTTAAGCAAATTTCCAAGAATTTATCTAAGTGTTTATAGGAATCTTTATTTGTAAATCCATAAAAGCTGGTAACATTTGGATTACACTGAACTTAATTTCATATTGGACAGCCTCTACTGGGGGTATTGTATGCATATGAATATGTATATTGTGAAGGGGCGAAGTACTCCTTCAATTGACGTGGTGGATTATTTTCTTGATTAAGATCCATAATGTGTGCTCTGTTTGCTCTACAAGTTCTCTATTTAGGATTTAAGGGTATGAGGTTGGGTTGTAACAATCGACGACCAAGCATATAGCCTACCAATACACTCTAAAGCAAATAGTAATTCTTTTTTTTAACTAATGTAATAGAAGAAAAAGGAGAAGATTCTAAAGAAAATATCTTAAAAAATTCCTAGAACTAAGAGCAATGAAGAATAATTTAGTTAGGGTTTAATAATTATAAGCAATCAAGTTAACAAAGATTAGACTCTCTATCCTAGGTTTAACCTAGATCTAGACAGCTCCTAACTTTCAAGACTGCCTTGCAGCCCTCTAAGTCAAAAATTAATTGATCAACTAGCCAGTTAAGGGTAAGGTCAATAGGAGTCCTCCCGTCGCTTACTAGGTAAGCGAATGGAACCAATTAAGTAACCACTTTTCTTTCCTTTTCTAATCACCAGTTAAGCAGTTAATCCCGATCCGGTCCAACTCTTTGGGTGTCTTGTCCTATTGAGCTCGAGTTCCTTAGGCTGACATCTAGTTAATTTTAAAGTTAAAGGCTTGGGTTAATGCAAAATGAAGGATGTAATTTATGGACCAAGGAAGGATGATCAAACCCCCACCTTATTTAGATTAAGGGTTTGTGCCCTTAAAGTTAATTATGAAAATGCTATGCAACAAGCAGAAGGCAAGCTCTTATCAAACAAAATTAATCTAATTATTTTTTTTAGATTTTTGTGATTAAGTTTCTAATTTCCTAATAAATTATGAGATGTCAATGAAAAATTTTGAGTTTCACAGAAAATAAATTTACCTAAGTCAATATAAACATATAAATAAAATATATTTTTTACTTTTATTATATTATATTTTTATTTATTATTATTATTATATTTTTAAAAATTAATTATATTTTATGAAAAGTATCTTAGGGTTTTCTTTCACGTTCTTTTGAGGTAAGTTAATTAAAAAGAAAAGTTGATTAGGTTAAAAGTGGATTTGTATAAGAAGGAAAGTAATTTTTTTATGTTAAAAGGAAAATAAGAAAATCTAACAATTAAGGTAACTAAAAAAAAGTAATAAAATAAAGAGAGCAATAACTATTCAAAAAAATAAAAAAAAATTATTCCTTTTTATATAGAAGCATGAATAATAATGAAACAATAAGAGAGAATAAAAAAATAAAATAATAATAAAATTAAAAAAATTGTGCTAATTAATTTTTTTTTAAAAAAATCTTGAACTAATCGTTCTTGGATCCCAGCAACGACACCAAAATTTGATCGTTGCAGTCAAAAATAAAACCTACTCACTACTATAACTAGTGGTAAATCGGATCGTATCCTCGAGGATCAAGGGCAATTATTTTACGAAAAAAAAAAAAAATTTATCTATAGAGGATTATATTAAGAATAGCAGTTATTAAAAATAACAACTAATTAATTAATTAAAAATCTAAATCCGCAAACAGGTTTTATCTTTTTTTTTTAATGTTGCAATAGTAATAATTTTTAAATTTAAAATTAAAATAATTTATCTCTTATCATGCACGGATCATATCAGAAGATCACAACACTTAAAGTATGAACCATCTAATAATTGCAAGGTTAAGGGTCTAACTTATCATACTAGGATTGTCTCTCTTAGGCACGTACCGTATCCTGAGATCACAGTACGTCGATAGAGGGTACAGGCCGTGTATACCAAATCAAAACCTCAATCAGAAAAATAACTCAAAATATAATAAAGAAGAGCATAATTTTTATTGCATAGAAATTAAGAACAAAAAGAAAGATAAAACCTGATTACAGGCTTCATCATCATCCTAAGTTGAAGGAATCTAGCCATGCATTATTGTCACCAGCATTTCCTCCATATTTTTCTCTTCCAGGCCTAATACAATAATCTAAATAAAAGAAGAATAAAAAGAGCTTTATAGAAACTCCTCTCCCAACTACTGCCTGAGGTCCTCTTTTATAGAGCTTGTCTAGGGTTTCCTTCTAGTCAAAGTTGGAGTCAATCGGGCGCTCAAGATTGTTTAGATATCGTGAGAAAATTTCTTAACCATCCGTTCAACATCACCTGCCTTAGTTTGCACCATAAATCATGCGACATCATCTCTTTCTTTTTTTTGGGCAAACTGAGTCCTGATTTGAGTGTCATCTACATAGTTGGACTCCAAAAATCGAGCTCTTTCCATATAGGCTCCTTTTCTGCAAACATCCATAAATAGTATTAATTCTTAATAAATTTAAAGTAATTAATATTTATTTTAATGGTTAAATTGGGATAATAAATAGACTTATCATATGACAAAAAAAAGGTTTATAGTGGTTCAGTGTTAGCTACACCTACATCCACTCCTAAGTAACTCTTGGGCCCACGCTATAATCACCCTGATCCGAGTTGTTTTATAATCTCATAACCCAAACTTGTTGTTTTACAACTGGATCATAACAAACCCGACCGGTTTTCATAGGCTCACAACATACAACCAATCACAAGCTAACCTTAGCTTGCACAAGGCCAACTGCCTTACCTGATTCAATCACCTGATTGAATCAAAAGCCAAATGTATCAAAGAAATGGTTACAATAGAATGAACGCTCCTCAAATGAGCAAATAAACAATATAGGCGAGATAGGAATATAAAAGCCTGATTAGTAGATCTTTGGAGTTGAGCTTTTCTTCTTTTTCTTTTCTTTTCTTCTTAATGATCTTCCTTAAGATAGGATTGAAGCTTTGGAAGAAGCGTTGATGCAGAGAAGGGTGAAGAACTAGGGCTCTTGCTTTTCTTTTCTATATGATGAAAATCCTTCAGATTTGGCTCTTGAATGCTTTGGATTTCTCTAATCTCTTTTTTGAACACTTGAGATTTCAAATCTAAGCTTTCTCTCTTGATATTTCTCTATTCTATTCTTAATTTCTCTCCCTGTCAATTCAAACGGTCGGAACCCTCCTTTTATAATCTCCTCTTAATCCATATTTTGATGCAAAGTATCCGTTAAAAGTGCTTGTGGATGAGTTTATCATGAAAAAGAAAAGAGCTATTGAAGTTTATTTGAAAAAATATAGCCGTTGGAGTCATTTCTGACATTTCTGAAAATCACCTTGATAGATTAGAGTCGGCTCTAATCTGGAATGGGGTCGGCTCTAAATTGGGTTGCTAAAAGAATAAGGATCTTCCGTCATGGAGTCGGCTCTAACTTTTCGTGGGGTCAACATATTCCGTGCTGGAGTCAGCTCTGACTTCTTTGGGATCAGCTCTAAGTTTTGGTGCAAAAAATAGGTTCTATGTGTCTTAAGTTAGAGTCGGCTCTAATTTTTCTGGAGTTGGCTCTAAACCGTGCCGAAAGTGCCAAACTGTTCCGATACGCTCCGGAGTCGGCTCTAATCCCTCTAGAGTTGGCTCTAATGTCTGAAACTTGACACATGACATTAAAAATCCATCAAACTCAATTTTCCTCGAGTTATGAATACTTAACCATTTTAAATCCCTAAACACTTTGTCAAACACATTAGCAACATAAGAAATATACT
This sequence comes from Calamus simplicifolius, assembly GCA_900491605.1. Taxonomy (NCBI): domain Eukaryota; kingdom Viridiplantae; phylum Streptophyta; class Magnoliopsida; order Arecales; family Arecaceae; genus Calamus; species Calamus simplicifolius. The sequence goes on along the minus strand of UESW01001951.1, from coordinate 307,611 downwards.
CATATAGTTTTTTTAATCATTAAAATTAATAAATGGGTTAATAATCTCTTCCTTTTTGATGATGACAAAAAAATTGAGTATATGCACAACCAATTAATGCATAAGTATCAAAATAAGCAATTTCATTTATTTAATCAAGATGATAATAACCAAAATTTTAACAATTTCATTTCAACAACAATTTATGCTTTATAAATTTCAAAACTTTATCAATTCAAACACATCCTTATATCATTCAAATAAGATTCAAATAGGCTCCCCTGAGTAAGATATCTCCCCCTATATATGTGCATACTACATATTTACTTAAAATCCATTTAAAGTCCATATGTATATACAACTCTTTCTTCCCCTTTTTTGTTATCAAAAAAAGGTTAAGAAGACATAGGGTAGTCATTGCTAAATTGGGATCAAAATTAATCAAAATAAGAATTGAATATTACAGAATTCATTCAATTTGCAAGGATCAAAGCTGTTTTTATTGAGACATAGAAAATATCATATATTGCATTCATATTCATTAAGTATAAATGATCAAGAACAAATAGAGTGTGAAACATAGTATTTCAAGCAAAGTCCTAAGTACAATCTAAGTATCAAAAGTAACAAACTAACTTTAAAGCAAATATCTAAGTACAATATTTAAAGTCCTATAGTCTAAATATAATCTAAGATAGATTGAATAATTGGTTGGATTGGAGTAGAAGTTGAAGTTGAAGTTGATTGGCTTGGCTTGGATCGGCTGGAGAAGCGGGAAGGGTAGGGAACATCACTTCAGAATCTTTTTCAATTCCACTAAAATTTGTCCCATTCCTTTTTCTTGAACCTTTATAAAATCATTAATCAATTTTTCAACAAGGAAAGCAGCTATCACAACTTTCTCTTGTAGCTCCGCATTACCTTTGGAATAAACATGTAGTCATCTTTAATATCTTTGATCTTGTCAAAAATAGATTGCAACTCAGTCTTCAAAGCATCAGAAGAAGTACTGAATGATGACTCAATCTTCTTGATTTTTCTTCCAAAGTGTATAAAAGCTGCCTAAATCCCAACTGATCTCTGACATCATCTTTAATTTTAGTCTCATGCTCAGCCAACAAGGCTTTGAGCTGCTCAATCTGCCTATCAGAAAAATCACAAGAACTTGGGACAAAAGTGGTGGTTATTGCTGGTGCCGATGGAGGTGCTGAAGTGCTCGGTCCAGGTGAAGAATATCTGGGGGCAGATGGTTTGGCTTTTGAATGTCCATGGACCTCACCACCAAAGTCAATATCAGCCTCTGCTTGGATTTGCTCGGTTCCATCAGATTGTCTTTTCCTTTTCCATTGGCCTTCAACTTTTCTAAAGCATATGCATTGAAGAGTGGAGATATTGTAGTAATCTGTGTCCCAGCTTTTTTTGTGGCTCATTCTTCAGAATATTCACCCCTTGGCTTCGAAATATCAAGGTTAGAAATATGCCATATGGTAAAGTGGACCTCTTCTTAGTTCCGGCCTTAGCCATGTATCCAATCATCATTCCAGCTAAGTTAATCAGATACCCATTCATCACACAATCCATCAGAAGAACGTCTCTTTCAGATACATACTTAAATTAGCCAGTCTTGGAAAATATAATCCTACTGTTGATGTTATAAAGCAATCTTAGTTTCAAACTCAGTTGATTTTTCTTTACTTCTTCAAAATCAGAAACTTCTCTTCCTAACATTCTTGTCAATGCCTCACCTCTATCACAGTGATGAGTGGCAGCCATTCCAACAACAAGAATCCCCAAAATATTTTCCAAAATTTTAGAAGTGAGATAGACTCGGGTTCCTCTCACATAGCTAACTATTCCACCATCCCCTCTACTTATATTGTTGTAGAATTGTCTCACTAAAGCAGGATAAGTGGGGACGTCAATGAAACATACTCTCTCCTAGCCCATTTCTTTCAACTGTCTACCAAATGTAAAGCCCTCTGAGTCAAGGAAATCAAAGTCTACTTTTCTTCCCATGGTAATTGTTTTTTCAGCCAGCTAGTCAACTTGTGAAGAGGGTGGGGTAGGAATAGCCATTGGAGTTAAGGAGGAAGAGGTTGAAGGAGTACTTGGAGAATGCGGCCTCACCGGATGTCGCACGAAGTGCCTTTCGGTCGTGATGGAGACTCCAATGGTGGATGCTCAGCATTTGGGGGCCATTGAGGTTAGAGATAATGAGATTCAAGGATGTTTGGAAGATTGAAAAAGATGGAGAAGAGTTTAGAATGAATTAGAGTCAATTTAGTTAGGAAACGAGTCGGCTCTGCCCTAGATATAACGAAAGGGGACCACTTAGAGTTGGCTCCTGAAAGTGAAGTGCCGGCTCTAAGTCTCTAACACAGTCAGCGTCCGAAATAGAGTTGGCTCCGACAGTAGCTAGAGTCAACTCTAAAGAGCAGACATAGACTCTGGATAATTAGAGTCGACTCCAACTCCAATAGAGTCGGCTCCAAGATAGTTTTAGTGAAATATAAGAGTTTCAAAGAATCTGAAACTTATCAAATTAGGCATCAAACTCTATATAATTTTTTCTTAAAATGTGAGGGATCAAAAAATTTAAATATCTAGATGATTTTTCCTTAGAAACATAAGAAGATTTTCAAGAAAATGATTGAACTCTAGATAATCATTCTTAAGAGTTTCAAAACTATTATAATGGATCACAAACTCCTTATTCTCCTCTAAGATAGCATAATCTCTCTTCACTTAAGGGTTTTGTAAATATATCAGCTAATTGTTCATCAGTACACATATAATCAAGACAAACATCATTTTTAGCAGCATGTTCTGTAATGAAATGGTGTCTTATCTCTATGTGTTTGGTTCTTGAGTGTTGAATAGTATTCTTGGTCAAATTTAATGCGCTAGTGTTGTCACACCTAATTGGAATCTTTTCAAGTATGATACCATAATCCTCAAGTTGTCGCTTAATCCAAAGAATTTGAGCACAGCAACTTCCAGCAATATATTCAGCTTCAGCAGTTGATAATGCAACTGAGTTTTGCTTTTTGCTAAACCAAGAGATTAAGTTACTGTCTAAGAACTGGCATGCACCACTTATACTTTTTCTATCTAGTTTACATCAGCAAAAATCAGAATCAGAATATGCAATCAGATTAAATGTTGAGTATCTAGAGTAGCATATTCCTACATTTTTAGTTCCACTTAAGTATCTAAAAATTCTTTTTACAACAATTAAGTGAGATTCTCTAGGATCAGATTGATATCTAGTACATAAACATACATCAAACATAATATCAGGTCTACTAGCTATTAAATAAAGTAAAAATAAATCATACCTCTATAAAACTTTTGATCAACTTTCTTACCATCCTCATCTTTATCGAGTTTGCATGAAGGACTCATTAGTGTGCTAAGAGGTTTGACAATTTTCATACCAAACTTCTTAAGAATTTCCTTTGTATATTTTGTCTGGTTAATAAAAATTCCCTTTTCTCTTGCTTGATTTGAAGTCCAAGGAAAAAATTCAGTTATCCATCATGCTCATTTCAAATTCTTCCTGCATTAGCTTTGCAAAATCTTGATAAAGAAGATTGTTAGTAGCACCAAATACTATATTATCAACATAAATTTGCACTACTAATAAATCTTTTCTTTTCTTTTTAAAAATAGGATTTTATCAATATTTCCTCTACAAAAATTATTTTCAATCAAAAATTTACTTAGCCTATCATACTAAGCTCTAGATGCTTGCTTTAAACCATAAAGTGCTTTGTGTAGTTTAAAAACATGATTTGAAAATTTATGATCTTCAAAACCAGGTGATTGCTCAACATAAACTTTCTCATTTATAAAACCATTTAAGAATGCACTTTTTATATCCATCTAAAATAAATTAATATTCATGCAATATGCAAATGCAAGCAACAACCTAATGGCTTCTAGTCCAGCAACATGTACAAAGGTTTTATCAAAATCAATACATTCGTTCTGATTATATCCTTTTGCAACTAATCTAGCCTTATTTCTAATAACAATACCATCTTCATCTAATTTATTTCTAAACAACCATTTGGATCCTATAACTGGGTAGTCTTTGGGTCTATCAACTAGGGTCCATACCTTATTCCTAGTAAATTGATTTAATTCTTCTTGTATGGCTAACATTCAATAACTATCCTTTTCAACTTTCTCAATTGTCTTGGGCTCTATATGAGATATAAATGCAAGATTATTATTGATGTTTATCATAGATGATCTAGTTCTTATACCTTAAGATGGATCACCTATGATTAGGTCCTTTGGATGACCATAAGCATATCTCCAATCTCTAGGTAGATCTGTATCATTATAAGTAGTATCAATACCATCATTCTTAGGTGAGTCATCATCCTTAGCTTCAGGTTCATGATCTGAGATACATCGACATTTAATTTTTCAAAATCTCTTTCAAGTAAATTAGTATCTTCTTCATCATCTTTCTTTTCAGAACTTGATGCTAAAGACTCATCAAACACTACATGAATTGACTCTTCTACAATCAATTACTTCTTATTGAATATTCTATATGCATTACTAGATGTGGAATAACCTAAGAATATACCTTCATCTGACTTAGCATCAAACATCCCTAAATTGTCCTTTCCATTATTATGAATGAAACATCTACAATAAAATGCATGAAAATAACTAATGTTGGGTTTCCTATCATGTCATAGTTCATAGGAAGTTTTCTTAAGGATTAGTCTAATTAAGGCTCTATTTAATATGTAACATGCTGTGTTTATGGTTTTCGCCCAGAAATATTTTGGGAGTTGGCTTTCACAAAACATGGTATGGGCCATGTCTCTAGAGTCCTAATTTTTCTTTCTACAACCCCATTCTGTTGAAGTGTCTTAGGTGCTGAAAAATTATGATGAATATCGTTTTCAATGCAGAAATCTTCAAACAAGTGATTTTTAAATTCAGTCACATTATCACTTCTAAGAAACACTATGGTAGTATTTTTCTCATTTGTGACTTTCTTGAAGAATTTTAGAAATATCGAGAAAGTCTCATCTTTATGAGCTAAAAATAATACCCAAGTGAATCTAGAGTAATCATCTACTATCACAAGACCATATTTCTTTTCTTCTAGATTAGTGGTTCTAGTATGTCCAAAAAGGTCAATGTGTAATAGCTCGAGTAGCCTAGAAGTGGAAACAATATTTTTAGATTTGAAAGAATTCTTAGTTTTTTTTCAATTCACATGCAGCACAAACTCTTTTATTTTCAAAATCTAATGTTGGAAGGCCTTTAACTAAATACATTCTAAGCAATTTTGAAATTCAAGTGTGTGTTTGCATGACCTAATTTACAGTGCCATAGCCATCCAATCTCATTTACTTTAGCATTATCAGTAATTAGGCAATGGTTACTTATGGATAAATTATCCAAGTCAATTAAGTATATATTGTCATTTCTATTTCCAACAAATATAATGCTACTGTCAATGGGATTCGATACTGTGCAGATAGATTGTCACGCCCCAGACCCAAAAATTTTTTTGAGCTAGGGTGACAACCCGCCGCGTGCCGGGCACGCAAGGCGTCCCGAAACATGACACTGAATTCAAGAAAAGTAACCACCTATATATCATTCAAGTCCATGTCTTTAATACAATCCCTAACTAAAGATTTGGGCTACAAGCCCTACACATAAGCATTACAGGGGTTACATCAACATATGAATCCACTTTATAGAAGCTCCAACGAACCTATGGTTCCTTACACACCACAATGATAAAGTCTGGGCATCAAGCCCTACACATATATAATATTGGGGCTACAACAAAATAATGATCTTGCTTATTTAATAGAAGATCCATCACCCCCAAAATCCATCTTCAACCTCGTGGCTCTGATAAAAACATTGTAAGAATTTTGTGAGCTTACACTCAGTAAGTAAACCATGTTATACAGTCAAATCATAGCATAGCAATCAATAAGCATATAAATGATCTGCATACACAAACATTTCATAATTACTCAATCATGCAATGTAAGTAAACCCACTGTTTATACTCTCAATGGTAACTGAAAATGTGACCCACGGCCCTGCAATATCTCCATAATGTACCAACCTGCATCCCCCTACTGAAGTAGGGTCGAAATGCCATAGTATACTAACAAGTATCCCCCCTACTGAAGTAGGGTCGAAATACCATAATGTATCAACCAGTATCCCCCCTACTGAAGTAGGGTCGAAATACCATAATGTATCAACCAGTATCCCCCCTACTGATGTAGGGTCGAAATACCATAATGTATCAACCAGTATCCCCCCTACTGATGTAGGGTCGAAATACCATAATGTGCCAACCAGTATCCCCCCTACTGAAGTAGGGTCGAAATACCATAATGTACCAACCAGTATCCCCCCTACTGAAGTAGGGTCGAAATACCATAATGTATCAACCAGTATCCCCCCTACTGAAGTAGGGTCGAAATACTAGGATATGACATGATAAAGGAGAGCCGTGGCGACACATAACAGTACCTCACATCACATGCACTCATCATATCAATAGCAACACAATATTGTATAAACAGTGGATTATACCTGCTGAACAATTGCATGTAATACATCACATCAATTTCATAATAACTGCATCTCTCATGCATAATAACTGCATCTCTTATGCATAGCAATAGCATCTGTCATGCATAGTAACAACATCTCTCATGCATAGCAACAGCATCTCACATGCATAATAACTGCATAGCATCCACACATGAAATCATAGTATTCATCTACTTACACATTTAGTCAATAACAATTCACAATTTAACTACGCATATCCTGAGATAAATCATTTAATAAACTGATAACTGGCTTACTTACCTCAGTACGCAATCCAACAGGTATATAACAGCTATTCGGATGTCTGAGCACCTACAGGATCATTTACACAATTAATTTATTAGTAAAGAATATTAAAATGACCCTTAGGATTTCTACCCAGACTAGTTCACGGGCCCTACTTTGGGCTCGAATATCTCCCACTACACACACCCAATTGGGGAAGTAAAAATACCCCATGAAACTAGAATTCACCAAGATTCTAGCCATATAAATTTTTTCTAAACCTGACCCGTTACAGGGCCCAAAAACCAGCCCAAACTACCTATGCTGCACGGCCCAAAAGGCCTGAACCGGCCGGCCCAGCCGGCCCGGTTCAGCCTTTTATCACCCGATCCCCTGTTTCTTCCGAAACAGGGGATTGAATAGATGCCGGCGGCCAGGGCCGCCGCCGGCCGAATCCACGGCGGTTCGGCCACCGGAGGCCGGGCCAGAGCCGGCCGCCGCCGCGGCCGGCCACACTCCCTCTATTATTCTTTCTAAATCATCTTTTCACTCTCCGATTTCATCCGTTCGGGCTGACACCATGCCAGCGACTTCTCCGGCGAAATTGGGGGCGGTCCGGCCACCATTGGCCGGACCGGAGCCGGCTGTCGTCATGACTTGCCTCCCCCTTGAATCCATCCTCATCAATTTCACTCAATTCATCTTTAATTTCTTCAATTTCTCTCTAATCGTCCGCACGGCTCCAACAGTGCCGGCGGCACGGCCGGCCACCATGGCCGGCCGGACCTCCACCGGACGCACGCCCGGCGCCGGTGGAGGCGCCAGCCCGGAGCTCAGGCCCGGCGAGGCGGCGAGCACGCCGCCGGGCCTGAACCAACCGACGGAAGCTGGTTTGGCTTCCGTCACCGCATGAGAGAGGGCTGATTGGACCTCTCTCTCTCCTCTTTCACCGCCACCACTCCGTCGGACGCCTCCCCCGGCGCCGGCGGGGTCGTCGGCCAAGTATCAGCCCGGCGCGGCGGCGAGCACGCCGCCGGGCCTGAACCAAGGGGGACGACCGGGTTCACTACTACACTATCCCCCTCGATCTCTCTGTCTCTCTGCTCTCTCTCTCTCGCTCGCTTTCTCTTTCTTTCTCTCTTCTCTCTCTCTCTCTCAGGCTCTCTGAGAGGCAGGGGATTACCTGATGGAAGCATGGAAGCGAACGCCAGGATGATGGAGGGAGTCCCCCCTCCATCATATAAATAATCCCATAATGCAACGCTTCGGTGCACTCAAAAGACGCGCGACGACTAGGCCATTCAATCGTCAAGTCAGGGCGTTCGTCAAATAAAGGGCCTTAACGTCATACCATTCAATCGTCAAGTCAGGGCGTTCGCCAAATAAAGGGCCTTAACGTCATGTCAAAAGTCTAAACGCCAAGAAGGTTATCCCCGGGATGCCAGGTGTCTCCAGAAGTAATTACTAAGAGTTACGTTCCCCCATGATAATTTATGGGGGGGTTACATTCTCCCCCCCTTATAAAAATTTCGTCCTCAAAATTTGATATACATCTTATAGAATTCAAATCCAAATTTTCTATCTCATAATCAACTAAATTTCATTCAAAAGTCACCGTCATCGATGCATCGTTGATCTGAAATAAGATACAAATAATTATGGATGTTTCTTTCTCATTTTCTCCTTAGACTCCCAGATAATCTCCCTCAGAATAACTCCTCGCTGAACTTTGACATAAGGAATACTACTCCATCTCAGAACTTAATCCTTGCGGTCCACAATGTGCACAAAATGATCTTCATAGGTCAATTCTTTCTTAAGCTAAATTTGTTCAAGTTCTAACACATAACGGGGGTTTGAAATACACCTCGTCAGTCATAAAGGTATGAAACACATTGAACACCCCAAAGCAGTGTTAAGCTATAAGACACTACCTTTATCTTGATCAAAGTTTCAAATGACCCAATGTTTTGTGGCTCAAGTCTCCTCTAACGGACCTCATAACATTATTGGTTAGCACAACTTCCAATGATCTTTACCTTGAAATTTCAAATCTTTCTTTTGATCATTAACATAACTTTTCTATTAACTCAGAGCTACATGAAGCTGCTTTGATTAATGATACTTTTCATAGCTGCTAAACAAGCTCAGTTCAAAATTGTCGCTCTCACATCATCTCAATATGAAGGAAATCTATACCTTATGTTGTAGACAATTGAAATGAATCCATTTGAATATTGGCTTGGTAATAAATAAGCAATTTCATTAAGGGTAAGAACAATACCAAGCACCTCTTAAATTCATTACTCACAGTATAACATCTAAAATCTTATTGTAGTTGTCTATTACTTGAGGGTGGAAGGTTGGACAGAAATTCAGCTTAACCCACCAAGCTCTATGATTACATCATTGAATTAGAAGAGTGAGACAAATGAATACCAATTCAATTTACTCATTTTACTACTAAATCAGAAACAAATATTAATATCTCATCCCACTATAATTTCATCCTTGAAATTCAATATTTGATCATGCATAGCCAAAATTAATTCCAAAGTCTACTATTCTCAAAACTTAAACAATAATTATCTCAGAATTTAAAATTTTATACTTTTCCTAAATAGTCCATCATGACGTAATATGTATTCGACTATTTTGTTAGCATCATATCAACCATCATCTCATCTAGCAATTAACAATCAGTTTTGAACATGCAATATCCATAATAAAAGTTCTCTTAGTAAAATTCACTATATATACTTATCCATCCATACTCAAATTCAGAAAGTACTCAATTGTGATTAATCACAAACATGTAATTAACTATTCCATTCCCAAAATATCATCAATATTAATCATCCCTATAACTAGCAGATGAGTTCATAATCTTACAATATCAATAATGTAAGTTCTACAATTAAAATTTATTATATTCATCCACATTCAAATTCAGATTTAATACCTCAAGATCCATATATCAACTCAATTGCAATATGGACATAATGGTGTTTAGTTATATTAGTCATCAATTGCAATTTTCCACTACATGTTTATTCCTTGAAAGTCATAATTGTCTCAATTTCATCCAAGTATTTTGCCTAGAGTGTCATTATGCATATGTCCCTAAGATCATAACCTGGGTCCTGTGGGTTATGGGCCCACCACGCTTCCGCTGCGCACTCTGATGCTGCATGTCCTACGTAGACTGTGACATACCCGAGAGAGCTTGAAGCATCTCGGACTGGAATCACTGGTGCTCAATTCCTACTGGGTTGGCAGGGGCCATACCTCCAGTAGTTCCTTGACCCACCGGCTGATCAGCATTACCGGCCAGAGAGTCCTCCTCAAACAGTTAGCTCCTAGTATGGCGAGCCATAACTAATTCCTGGTAAATTGGATGTGGTTAATATTATCATAAACTAATGTGTCAGGTGACTCTAAGTATAATGTCATCAAAATATGTTCTCTCCATGTTATCATGTCAATATGTCTGTGTCCCTAGGGTCATAAGTTCTCCACCTGTTATCATGTCAATATGTCCATGTCTCTAGAGTCATAACCTGGCTCTGATACCATAAAAGCTGTCATGCCCCAGACCCAAAATTTTTGAGCTAGGGTGACAACCCGCCGCGTGCCGGGCACGCAAGGCGTCCCGAAACATGACACTGAATTCAAGAAAAGTAACCACCTATATCATTCAAGTCCATGTCTTTAATACAATCCCTAACTAAAGATTTGGGCTACAAGCCCTACACATAAGCATTACAGGGGTTACATCAACATATGAATCCACTTTATAGAAGCTCCAACGAACCTATGGTTCCTTACACACCACAATATAAAGTCTGGGCATCAAGCCCTACACATATATAATATTGGGGCTACAACAAAATAATGATCTTGCTTATTTAATAGAAGATCCATCACCCCCAAAATCCATCTTCAACCTCGTGGCTCTGATAAAAACATTGTAAGAATTTTGAGCTTACACTCAGTAAGTAAACCATGTTATACAGTCAAATCATAGCATAGCAATCAATAAGCATATAAATGATCTGCATACACAAACATTTCATAATTACTCAATCATGCAATGTAAGTAAACCCACTGTTTATACTCTCAATGGTAACTGAAAATGTGACCCACGGCCCTGCAATATCTCCATAATGTACCAACCTGCATCCCCCCTACTGAAGTAGGGTCGAAATGCCATAGTATACTAACAAGTATCCCCCCTACTGAAGTAGGGTCGAAATACCATAATGTATCAACCAGTATCCCCCCTACTGAAGTAGGGTCGAAATACCATAATGTATCAACCAGTATCCCCCCTACTGATGTAGGGTCGAAATACCATAATGTATCAACCAGTATCCCCCCTACTGATGTAGGGTCGAAATACCATAATGTGCCAACCAGTATCCCCCCTACTGAAGTAGGGTCGAAATACCATAATGTATCAACCAGTATCCCCCCTACTGAAGTAGGGTCGAAATACTAGGATATGACATGATAAAGGAGAGCCATGGCGACACATAACAGTACCTCACATCACATGCACTCATCATATCAATAGCAACACAATATTGTATAAACAGTGGATTATACCTGCTGAACAATTGCATGTAATACATCACATCAATTTCATAATAACTGCATCTCTCATGCATAATAACTGCATCTCTTATGCATAGCAATAGCATCTGTCATGCATAGTAACAACATCTCTCATGCATAGCAACAGCATCTCACATGCATAATAACTGCATAGCATCCACACATGAAATCATAGTATTCATCTACTTACACATTTAGTCCAATAACAATTCACAATTTAACTACGCATATCCTGAATAAATCATTTAATAAACTGATAACTGGCTTACTTACCTCAGTACGCAATCCAACAGGTATATAAGCTATTCGGATGTCTAAGCACCTACAGGATCATTTACACAATTAATTTATTAGTAAAGAATATTAAAATGACCCTTAGGATTTCTACCCAGACTAGTTCACGGGCCCTACTTTGGGCTCGAATATCTCCCACTACACACACCCAATTGGGGAAGTAAAATACCCCATGAAACTAGAATTCACCAAGATTCTAGCCATATAATTATTTTCTAATCCCGGCCCGTTACAGGGCCCAAAATCCAGCCCAAACTACCTATGCTGCACGGCCCAAAAGGCCTGAACCGGCCGGCCCAGCCGGCCCGGTTCAGCCTTTATCACCCGATCCCCTGTTTCACCGAAACAGGGGATTGAATAGATGCCGGCGGCCGGGCCGCCGCCGACCGAATCCACGGCGGTCCAGCCACCGGAGGCCGGGCCAGAGCCGGCCGCCACCGCGGCCGGCCACACTCCCTATTATTCTTTCTAATCATCTTTTCACTCTCCGATTTCATCCGTTCGGGCTGACACCATGCCAGCGACTTCTCCGGCGAAATTGGGGGCAGTCCGGCCACCATTGGCTGGACCAGAGCCGGCTGTCGTCGTGACTTGCCTCCCCCTTGAATCCATCCTCATCAATTTCACTCAATTCATCTTTATTTCTTCAATTTCTCTCTAATCGTCCGCACGGCTTCAACAGTGCCGGCGGCACGGCCGGCCACCATGGCCGGCCAGACCTCCACCGGACGCACGCCCGACGCCGGTGGAGGCGCCAGCCCGGAGCTCAGGCCCGGTGAGGCGGCGAGCACGCCGCTGGGCCTGAACCAACCGATGGAAGCCGGTTTGGCTTCCGTCCACCGCATGAGAGAGAGGCCGATTGGCCCTCTCTCTCCTCTTTCACCGCCACCACCCACCGGACGCCTCCCCCGGCGCCGACGGGGTCGTCGGCCAAGTATCAGGCCCGGCGCGGCGCGAGCACGCCGCCGGGCCTGAACCAAGGGGGACGACCGGGTTCACTACTACACTATCCCCCTCGATCTCTCGTCTCTCTGCTCTCTCTCTCTCTCGCTCGCTTTCTCTTCTTTTCTCTGCTCTCTCTCTCTCTCAGGCTCTCTGAGAGGCAGGGGATTACCTAATGGAAGCATGGAAGCGAACGCCAGGATGATGGAGGGAGTCCCCCCTCCATCATATAATAATCCCATAATGCAACGCTTCGGTGCACTCAAAAGACGCGCGACGACTAGGCCATTCAATCGTCAAGTCAGGGCGTTCGTCAAATAAAGGGCCTTAACGTCATACCATTCAATCGTCAAGTCAGGGCGTTCGCCAAATAAAGAGCCTTAACGTCATGTCAAAAGTCTAAACGCCAGGAAGGTTATCCCCGGGATGCCAGGTGTCTCCAGAGGTAATTACTAAGAGTTACGTTCCCCCATGATAATTTATGGGGAGGTTACATAGATGCTTCAAAGGAAACTTTGAAACCTTTATCACATAGTTGGTTAATGCTAATTAAATTATGCTTTAATCCATCTACATATAAAATATTTTCAATAAAATTGGATGGAGTGATCTGAATTTTACCAATGCATATGATGTGACCTTTACCATTATCTTCAAAGGTCACCACTCCACCTCTTTTAGCTTCAAGGGTGATGAATTGATCTTTATCACCCATCATGTGTCTTGAACAGCCGCTATCAAGATACCATTTCTTTTTCAATTCCTTGGCTGCAAGACATGCCTGCAAACAATCATATCTTATGTTTAAGTGCCAAGCCTTCTTGGGTCCTTCATAGATATTAGCAGTAAATATAGTTCCTTTTGGAACCCAAATCAGTTTACTTTTATGACTAACATTCACATAAGACATTTTATGAGTACAAGCATAGGATTTATGTCTTTTCATACCACAATAAAAATAGAAAATATCTTTTTCAATTGATTTCTTTACAAAGAAATTGTTAATAAATTTAAAAGCAAATTAAGTCTTTCCGAGCTATAAGTAAATCTGTCAACAATGCTCTTGTATTTTTCAAGTTCATTTTTCAAATTCAGATTTTCAACAGAAATCACATCTTTTTGTTGACCCAATTGAGGATTTTGATGATTAACAAAACTATTTAAGTATAACATTTGATGTTACTAATGATTTTGATTAAGTCTTTCAGTTTATAAGTATATTTAATGATCAAAATCATGAAGGAAAATCAAGTTCTGGTTTGAATCTAATGTCAAGGTAAGACTGCAGACATTAGAGTCGACACATAGAATCGCAGAGCCGACTCCGCAAAACGGAACGAACTTAGAGTCGACTCCGGGACTGTGAGAGCCGACTCTATCAGAAATAACATAACGTTGGATTTTCAGGCCATGACTTAGAGTTGACTCGGACTGCTAGAGTCGACTCCAGAAGAATTTTGTGTCGACCCCAGAAAAGTCAGAAACGACTCCAGATCGAGCGGATTAAATTATTTCGAGTTAGAGCCGACTCCAGAATGTCAGACACGGCTCCAGAACTGTCAGAACGACTCTAAACTTTAACTTTATCAATTTTAATCCCAACGGCTATTGTTATTTATGGATCTAATCCTTTTTCACTTGCTTCTAACGGATAGTTTTGCACTATTTATGGATTAATCGAATCTATAAGAAGAGGGGTGATTGCATCCCAAAGAAGAGAGAAGAAAAATCAAGAAAGAGGCAAAAGAAAAGAATAGAGAAAATCCTTGAGATCTATCAGAAAAGAAAAGAGGGAAAATCTGTAAGGAAAGATCATACTCATTCCCCAAGAGAAAGAGATTCCAAGCCTTTGCTGTTCTACTTAGAAGAAATCTCAAAAGAAGGGAGAAGCCCTAGTTTTTCAATCTTCTGAACCTTAAGAGCATATCCAAAGGAAGATCCATTCAAAGGAAGAGAAGGAAGAAGCCACCAAGATCTTCGAATCAGGCTTTGGTTCCTAATCTCTATTTATTGTTTCATTATTGTATATTTGCTCATTGAAGGAGCAGTTTGCTTTTGTAAACTCATTATATTGTTTACTGGTCAATCTGGTGATTGATTCAGTTGAGGCAGTTAGCCTTGTGCAAGCATTTGCTTGTGGTTTTAGGTTTTGTGCTGGTGAGCCTTGAAAACCAGCTGGGTTCGTTGTGCGCCCGGGAAAACAACAAGTTTGAGTTGTGAGCTTGCAAAACAACTATGCTAATCAGTTTGATTATAGTGTGGACCCAAGAGGTACTTGGGAGTGGACGTAGGTGTAAGTACACCGAACCACTATAAAATCTATTGTGTTTGCCGTGTTTATCTTTATCTTCAACTCTTCACTTATAGTTGCTTAGTTTTAAATCTGTGGATCTAAGTTTTTATTTCCGCTGGGGGTTATATTTCAAAAGAGTTTAATTTTTGAAAAACCCAATTCACCCCCCCCCCCCTTGGGTTGCTATCTGGACCAACAATTGGTATCAGAGCTAGTGCTCATTTGATTTGATCTAACGATCAAGAGTCAAAGATCCACATGGCAACTCAAGCTGGTTCATCTTTTTCCGAAGGTCAATCTACTAATAGACCACCCTTATTTAATGGTTCTAACTATGGTTATTGGAAAGCTAGAATGAAAATTTTATTCAAGCACTTGACTATGATCTATGGAGTATTATAGTCAATGGACCACACACACCCACTGCTAGAGTTATGGCATGGAGATTCCTAAACTGGAAACAAAATGGGATGAACATGATAGAAAATTGGCACAACTCAATGCCAAAGCTATGAATGTCTTATACTGTTCATTAGATGCAAATGAATTCAATCGCATATCTATTTGCATTTCTTCTAAGGAAATCTGGGATAGACTGAAGTTACCCATGAGGGAACAAATCAAGTCAAGGAATCCAAGATTAACATGCTAGTTCATAATATGAATTGTTTAAATGGATGCATGTGAATCTATTGCTGATATGTTTACAAGATTTACTGACATAGTTAATGGTTTAAAAAGTCTTGGTAAATCTTATAATAATTCTGATCTTGTGAGAAAGGTCTTGCGTTCTTGCCTAGGACTTGGGAAGCTAAGGTGACGGCAATACAAGAAGCAAAGGATCTAAGTACACTACCCCTAGAAGAACTGTTGGGATCCTTGATGACTCATGAGCTTCAAATCAAACAACATGTTGATGAAGATGAGTCAAAGAAGAAAAGAAATATGGTTCTTAAGATTTCTGAATATATGGAGGAGCCTCATGAATCTAGGGATGAAAGTGATGATGAGGACATGGCACTCATCACAAGAAAATTTAAAAGATTCATGAAGAAGAAGAAGTTTGAAAAGAAA
>UESW01001951.1:245784-283684 GCA_900491605.1 Calamus simplicifolius | reverse complement strand
TTGATCCATGTTAAAGAGTTCATACTTATGCACAAGAATGTTAACCTTAGACTCTTTAACCTGGTTGATACCCTCATGAGTAACTTCCAACTGATTCCATATCTCCTTGGCTGAGATGCAAGTGGATATTCTATGAATTCATTTGCATTCAAGGAGCAGTATAGGACATTCATGGCCTTGGCATTGAGCTGGGCCATTTTCAATCATTTTCATTCCAATCCCTTTCGGCTTAGGAACAATGAATCCATCAACTAAATGTGTGGGAGTGCTCGGACCATTGATAATGATACTCCATAAATTATAGTCCAAAGCATGAATGAAAATCCTCAATCTAGCTTTCCAATATGAATAGTTTATGCCATTAAACAAGGGTGGACAGTTTGTGGATTGTTCCTCAGAAAAAGAAGAACCAGCTTGAGCGCCATTTGGATCTTTAGCTCTTGATTGTTAGATCAAAGAAGGATGAGCATAAGCTCTGATACCAATGTTAACCCAGATAGCAACCCAAAAGGGGAGGATGAATTGGGTTCTTTTAAAAATTTTGGTGCTTTGAAACAATTTCACAATTGATAGTGCACAAGAAAGTATGCAGTAAATGTGATATTAAGAATGCAAAGCAGAATATACAGATAGAGTAGGGAGAAGAAGAAACAAGCATGACAAACACAAAAGTTTATAGTGGTTCGATGTTAGCTACACCTACATCCACTCCTAAGCAACTCTTGGGCCCACACTATAATCACTCTTATTACAATCGAGTTGTTTTACAAGCTCAAAACCCAAACTTGTTGTTTTACAATGGGATCACAACGAACCCAGCTGGTTTTCACAGGCTCATCAGCACACAACCTATCACAAGCTAACCTTAGCTTGTACAAGGCCAACTGCCTCACCTAATTCAATCATCTGATTGAATTAGAAACCAAATGTATCAAAGAAATGGTTACAATAGAATGAACGCTCCTCAAATGAGCAAATAAACAATATAAGCGAGATAGGAATAGAAAAGCCTGATTAGTATATCTTTGGAGTTGAGCTTTTCTTCTTTTCTTCTTTTCTTTTTGGATGATCTTCCTCAAGATAGGATTGAAGCTTGGAAGAAACGTTGATGTAGAGAAGGGTGAAGAACTAGGGCTCTTGCTTTTTTCTTTTATATAAAAAATCCTTCAGATTTGACTCTTGAATGCTTTGGATTTCTCTAATCTTTTTTTTCGAACACTTGAGATTTCAAATCTGAGCTTTCTCTCTTGATATTTCTCTATTCTATTCTTGATTTCTTTTCCTGTTATTTCAAACGGTCGGAACCCTCCTTTTATAATCTCCTCTTAATCTATATTTTGATGCAAAGTATCAGTTAAAAGTGCTTATGGATGAGTTGATCATGAAAAAGAAAAAGAGCTGTTAAAGTTTATTTGGAAAAAATAGTCATTGGAGTCGTTTCTAACATTTTTGAAAATTACCTCTGACAGATTAGAGTTGGCTCTAATCTGGCCTAGGATCGGCTCTAAATTGGGTTGCTCAAAATAGTAAGGATCTTCCATCGTGGAGTAAGCTCTAACTTTTTTGTGGGGTCGACACATTCCATGCTGGAGTCGGCTCTGACTTCCTTGAGATCGGCTCTAAGTTTTGGTGCAAAAATAGGTTCTCCGTGTTCAGGTTAGAATAGGCTCTAATTTTTCTGGAGTCGGCTCTAAACCATGCCGAAAGTGCCAAACTATTCCGATACGCTCTGGAGTCAGCTCTAATCCCTCTACAGTCAGCTCTAATGTCTGAAACTTGACACATGACATTAGAAATCAATACAAACTCAATTTTCCTCAAGTTATGAATACTTAACCATTTTAAATCCCTGAAACACTTTATCAAACTCATTAGTAACATAAGAAATATACTCATATGGTTTTTGTTAATTATCAAAATCAATAAATGGGTCAAAAGCAGATCTTCCCTGAACACTCCCATCAAAATTGATTTTGACAAACCCTAGGAGTGGGGGCTCCTAAGAAATGAAAACCGTACGCCGGTGCGCTACCAGGGCAGCATGGGAGCTCCATAGACCAGGGCTATCAGAATCAAGAATAGTGTGATGGAAAGTGTACTCCGCAGCTAAGGAGAAGGCAGTCCTAACAATCCTGTGAGAAGGAGCCATCTCCTCAGTGAACACCAGCTGGTTTTGAGATAACCAGATCTGATTAGCAATGTAAGGCCTCGTGGTAACCTTCTGATGGAATCCTCTCTCCAGATCCCGCCTGATCAAACCCAGAAAGGAGATTCGAAAGAAGAAGAACCAACATCCAAGGGCAGGTCATCTGAAATCTATCATATCTATCTGGCCCTAGAGCAGGTGAAAATAATATGGTCAACCGACTCCTCCTCAAGGCCACACAACAGGCAAGTGGGCTGGATGCGTAGCCCAGGCTTAGAGAGAAGGGAGCAAGTGGGAAGACAGTCCCAAGCCAGCTTCCAAATAAATAGCCAAACCCTAGGATAAATAGGAAGATGCTAGATCCATGCCACATCCAACAACTGCTGGGCCTGTGGCCTATAAATCCTTAGGAGGCCCCTTATAGGAGCCTGAGGTAAACAGGAACTCCTCCAAACTCTGATATCGGGAGTATGACCCAGAATGAGAGGAATGGATAGAATGTGCTGATAGAGGTCATCCCTGAAGAGAGTGGAAAGCAAAGGGGTATACCAAGAAGAGTGCTCCTGGATGATTAAGTCAGAGACTCTCATACCACTGGGGATGGCATTGCTAACAAAGGTAGGCCAACGAGACAGGAAAAGATTTGCAATCCACGTATCCTGAACAACATCCACAAGACTCCATCATCAATCATCCATGATATGTTGTCTAGAATATCCGAAGCGTGCCGGCAAACCTCTTTCCAGAAGAAGGAGTGCCCTCGAGTAGACTGAGGCTCCTCATAAGAAATCCAGTCTCCATACTTGGCATGCATGAAGTAGTATGCCTAGAAATCAAGCCTCCCTCCTAACAGTAAGGGACTGGATCCCCAACCCCCCCCCTCTATGATCGGTAAACAAACTATGTCCCAGGCCATAAGGTGAGTTCCATGACCATCCTGCATGGAGGCCCAGAGAAATCCATGAAGCATCTCTCAATCTTCCTTAAACAAGTCAATGGAATAGCTGCATTAGATAATAGATAGAGAGGAAGAGGCGAAAGCACAGATCGTAAGAGAGTAATCCTCGCCATCATAGAAAGCCCAATAACCTACCAACCATCCGGTCGAGCACGGACATGCCTCTCCAGATTACTGAAGTCAGAGCTTCGAGGCCGTCTCCCAGTAATAGGGATCCCCATATAGGAAAGCCGATTTGCCATAATCAAAATGCCCATGATTTGCGTGATAGGCCACCTCAAATTAGATGACGTCAAGGGGCTAAGCAAATCAAGGATTTACTCAGGTTAACCTTCTGACCAAAGGCTCTGCAATAAGAGTAAAGTAAAGAGGCAAAATGGAAGTATTGCTTATTGAAGCCTTGCCCAAGAGGATGCAATCATCGGCATATAGCAAGTGGGACAGCGAGGGCCCCAGGGCTCCGCACTGTAGGGATCAGACAAGAGCCCTGCTGTGCCTGAATGAAAGCCCTCGATAAAGCATCCGTAGAGAGAATGAACAGAAACGGCGAAAGAGGACATCCCTATCTCAAACCAACCTTCGAGTGAAAGTAATCAGTCTGGCCCCCATTAATAAGGATATAAAAGGACAGTTGGTAAACATAGACCATAATCTAATCAATAAAGAGCTCCATAAATCCAAACTCATGGGAGTACATCGTAGGAAAGCCTAGCTCAGTCTATCATAAGCTCTCTCGATGTCCAGCTTAAGACAGTGACGACTAGAAGCTCACTGGAGATCATGCATGAATTTCTGAGCAAGCAGGGCATTATCAGTAATACTGCACCCTCTGAGAAAAGCTCCTTGCTCCGAAGAAATAAGACAAGGGATCACTAGTCACATCCGAGAGATCAAGAGACGTGCACATACCTTATATAAGGTAGTGCAAAGGCTGATAGGCTGGAAGTGCTGGGGAGTGGTCGCATCCGAATGTTTCGGAACCAGAGTAACAAAAGTCCGATTCCACTCAATGGGAATAGCTTCCAACTGAAAAACTAGCTGGATGGCCTGCACAACATCCTGACCCAGAATACCCCAATAATATCGGAAGAATAAAGGTGGAAACCCATCAGGCCCCGAGGCCTTATCCGTTCCAAGATCCCATAAAGCCATCAGAATATCCTCCCCCAAAATGGGCCTAATAAGGAGGTCGTTCTCAGTGGCAGAAATTATATTAGGGGTCAAAATAGGGCAAACAAGGAACCCATCACCAATAAACTCAGTCCATCTAGACCGAAAGAAATGAAGAATCTGATCCCTAATGATCTGGTCATCCTCTTGGAAGTGACCCTCATCATCAATAATCTCTGATATGGTTCGCCGCACAGTGTTTGAGAGTGACTGATGAAAGAATCTGGTATTACAGTCCCCTTCATTAATCCACTGGATCCATGCCCTTTGCTTCCAAAAATCTTCTGCTACCGAAGAAGGGAATGGTGGATCGATAGACTAGAGTGGAGGGATGACAGATCAGCCTCATCAAGAAATCCCTCCTAATCCTCTTTGTTCTGGAGCATAGCAATAATAGATTCAACTTGTTCAACTTACCTTACAATATCCCTCACCTTCCTACGATTCCAGCTGGATAGCCTGCGTCTAATAAGAGCTAGACGCCTCGAAAGCCTATAGATAGCACTCCCTCTGATAGGCAATCGCCAGACCTCGGAGATGATAGCCCTAGCAAACGAATAAGATGTACAAAACTTCTCAAATCTGAATTGCCGACTCCACTGAAGACCCGCATCAGTAGATAAAAGAAGAGAGCAGTGGTCTGAGGCTATACAAGACAAGTGGGTGACAGTGGCAGAAGGGTAAATCTGAAGTCAAGAAGAAGTGGCCAAAGCCCTATCCAGCCTTTCCTATACTCTGGCAGTACCTTGCTGATTGTTGCACCATGTAAATTGGGAGCCCTGGAACCCTAGATCCAGAAGGCCAGCTGTAGTGATAAAGATCTAAACTCCGCTCTGCCAGCAGATCCAACAGACTGTCTTCCCCCTTTCTTCTCATAGGCCCCTACAATGTAGTTGAAGTCACCTGCAATAGGGGAGGGAAATCCCTGAGCAAGCAAAGACTGAATCTCATCCCAAAGTACCCGGTGTTCCCAAAAATCAGTCCTGGCATAGATACCTGATAGGATCCAGGGGACAGAGGTTCCCTTAGAAATGACAGCAACAGCTTGCTAACCACAGCAATGAAAGGCATCCACACGAATCCTGTCATTTCTCCACAGCACCATAATGCCACCAGAAAGACCGACGGACTCAACAGCATAAGAAACCCAGAATCTGGAAACCAGTCTCCAAAAATGAGCCAAACTAACTCCAGACAGGCGAGTTTCTAGAAGGACACAGATGTCAAAGCTATGCAACTGCACTAACCTCCCAAAAGCAGAGCGAAACAAAGGTTTCAAAGCTCCTCTTACATTCCAAATTAGTATCTTCATCCTGATACTTGAGTAGGGAGGACACCGACCCTGTCCCCAGGCAACTCCTCGTCAGAATGAAAGCTGGCTGGAGAGAACCCCTCCACTGGTTCCATCCCACAGCACTCCTCTAGCTGGGAAGAATCCATCACCTCCACAGCATCAGCTTTCAAAATGGCCTACTTAAGCTGATAGACTGCGGACTTGTTGGGGAGTTTGTTGAAAAATTATATGCCCCAATCTTATTGATTTTGATGATTACCAAAAGCCAAGAGTATGATAAAAGATGTAATGAGTTTATTTACATGAGCAATGAATTTATTTAGAACAATGAATGAGAATGTTAAAGTATGACTTTATTTTGAAAGTAACTTCATGTTCAATGTTTAAACTTTCAATTAGAAATTTAACACTTCATATTATAATCAATGAGTTTTTGGAACACTTCTTGAATTGATTCTTAATGTCAATTTTATAGTATTCAAGTCAATTCAATGATTTAAAATGAATCTGGAACGAATTTAAAGTCAATCAGAAAACTTTCTGATTTTTTGATACGTTTCAGAGCCGACTCTTGAGTTTCAGAGTCGACTCCCCTCAGAGTACAGAATTGTCTGTCTGTCTCGAGTCGACCCACGTAATTTCACGAGTCGACCCCCGATTCTGTCGAGCCGACTCCATGACTGTGCGAGTCGACTCCGCTCAGACACCAGAGGTGTGTTTTTCTGAGCACTTCGCGAGTCGACCCCAACTTTCATGAGTCGACCCCCGACTTTCAGGAGTCGACACTTTACTTTTCATGAGTCGACCCTTTGACTTTCTAAACATTTCTATTTTTAGTATCACGACCTCGAGCCGACTCGGGAAAAGCGTGAGTCGACTCCAGCAAATCTGGGCGAAATTTTTCCGAATGCCAACTCAGCGCCAACGGTAAAATTTTCAATTAACGGCTATTTTCTTTGTTTCTAACGGCTATATTTTTGCAGAATCTATAAATAGAGAAGCCGTTTTCAAATCAAAGATATACAAAAAGAGAGATATTCATTTCAAGAGAAAAGAAAGGAAAAATCGAAAAAACAGAGCTTCATTTGAAAAAATCCATGATTCAAATAGAGTGAAAGAAAGAGTGTGAAATCCAAGGAAGCTCCTTCTGTGTTCAAGCTCAACAATCCAAGGAAGCTTCAGAAGAAAATCCAAGAGCTATTCAAGAGCATTTCAAGCAATTTTCAACACTCAAAAGAGGAAAAGCTCAAATCAACTCAAAAGTTCATTCCGTGAAGAATCCAAGCTGAGGCCAGATTCTACACTTCAAAAGAGTTGAGGAAAAGAGGAAAAGAAGAAAAGCTCAAAGCCAATCATCTGCAAATCAGGCTTTTCTAAACTTTATTCTTACATTTGTTAATCTGCTCATTGAGGAGCTTTGTAACTGAAAAATCACACTATTATTTTTTGTGTCTAGTTCAATCTGGGGGATTGAACTAGTTGAGGTAGTCTTACCTCGGTACAAGCTTGGCAAAGCTT
Organism: Calamus simplicifolius; assembly: GCA_900491605.1. NCBI lineage: Eukaryota > Viridiplantae > Streptophyta > Magnoliopsida > Arecales > Arecaceae > Calamus > Calamus simplicifolius. Next base: position 276,598 of record UESW01001951.1, on the reverse strand, counting down.
GGGTTAGGGTTTTTGTGCTGGTGAGCCCTTGAAAACCAGCTGGGTTCGTTGTGCGCCCGGGAAAACAACAAGTTTGAGTTGTGAGCTTGTGAAACAACTGCTGTAATCTAGGGTGATTATAGTGTGGACCCAAGTGAATCTTGGGAGTGGACGTAGGTGTTGGATACACCGAACCACTATAAACTCTTTGTGTTTGCCGTGCTTTCATTGACTCTTCTCTATCTCTGTTTTATTCACTGCACTTTGTATTTGCATTGCTATTGCCTCATTCTTCTTAAGCAAAACATTTTTAAAAGGCTAATTTTTAAAGAACCCAATTCACCCCCCCCCCCCTCTTGGGTTGTCATCTGGGCCAACAATTGGTATCAGAGCTAGTGCTCATTAGATTTTGATCACACGATCAAGAGCTAAAGTTCCAAATGGCAACACAAGTTGGTTCTTTGCTGAAGGTCATTCTACGAATAGACCTCCACTTTTAATGGCTCAAATTATTCTTATTGGAAAGCTAGAATGAGGATATTCATTCAAGCTTCTGATTATGAGCTATGGGGTGTTATAATCAATGGACCTAGTACACCCACACATGTTATTGATGGCACTATTGTTCCTAAGCCCGAAAGGGACTGGAATGATAATGATAGGAAAATGGCACAGCTTAACGCTAAAGCCATGAATGTCTTATATTGCTCCTTAGATGCTAATGAGTTTAATAGAATCTCCACATGTAATTCCGCAAAGGAGATTTGGGATAGATTAGAGGTTACCCATGAGGGTACCAATCAAGTAAAAGAATCTAAAATTAATATTCTTGTTCATAAATATGAATTATTTAGCATGGAACAATCTGAAACCATTGCATGCATGTACACTAGATTCACAGATATTGTAAATGGTTTGAAAAGTCTTGGTAAGACATATACTAACTCTGAACTTGTTCAAAAATTCTTAGGTCATTACCAAGACATGGGAAGCAAAATGACTGCAATCCAAGAAGCTAAGGACCTCAACACTTTACCCTTAGAGGAGCTTCTAGGATCTCTTATGACCCATGAGCTGACTATGAGGCAGCATGTAGAGGAGGACACAAAGAAAAAGAAAGTTATTGCCCTCAAAGCTGCAAAAGAAGAAGAGAGCAGCAGTGATGATGATGATGATAATGATGAAGAGACTGCTCTCTTAGCAAAGAAATTTAAGAGATTTATGAGGAGAAAGAAACCCTTCCACAAGAAAAATTTGGAGCTAAGTGGGAAGGAGAAAAGGATAAAAATAAGGACAAGGACAAAGAAAAAGAGAAAGACCCCTTGACTTGTTATGAATGTAATAAACCGGGGCACTTTAGGAATGAATGTCCAAATTGAAGAAAGCCTACAAAAAGAAAAAGAAGGCTTATATGGCGACATGGAGTGACAGCGAGGAATCTTCTTCCGAAGAAGAAGAACAAAAGGAAGTCGCAAACGTATGTTTCATGGCGGACGACAATGATGAGGTAAGTTCCGACAACCCTTGCGATGAATTTGCTTTGATGAACTTTTTGATGCTTTTAATGAACTTGTTGGGATTTCAAAGTTTTGAAAAAGAAATACAAAATTTTGAAAAATGAAAACTTAACTTTCATTCAAGAAAAAGAAAATCTTAATAATGAAGTTAAGAAACTTAAATCTGAAAATGAAATTTAATAAAAGAAAAAGAATCAATCTCTAATGAAAATGATAAACTAAGGAAAGAGGTTGAAAAACATAAGAACATAGTTGATAAGTTTACATTAAGTTCAACTAAATTAGACATGTTGTTAAATAGTCAAAAAGCAATTTTTGACAAAGCCGGATTAGGATATAACACTTTAAGAAAAAAAATCATTAAAAATATTTTTGTGCGTGCTGGCCAAAGTAATTTACATGCTTTAAATGTAATCAAACAGGACATAAATCTTATGAATGTAAAATTCTGAAACCTAATAAAAACTTAAATGTTAAAGGAAAGAAAATATGGGTTCCGAAAGGAACATATTTGTTGGTACTAACCATGAAGGACCCAAGAAAGCTTGGGTACCTAAACATAAAGTTTGATATCATTGCAGGAATGTCTTGTGGCCAAGAGATCAAAGAGAAAGTGGTATCTTGATAGTGGCTGCTCAAGACATATGACGGGTGACAAAGAAGAATTCATCACCCTTGAAGAAAAGAGAGGAGAGTTACATTTGGCGACAATGGCAAAGGCCAAATCTTGGGGTTTGGTAACATTCAAATAACTCCCTCCACATTTATTGAGAATGTACTTTATGTTGATGGTTTAAAACATAACTTAATAGTATAAGTCAATTATGTGACAAAGGTTTTAAAGTTTCATTTGAATCTTCTTTATGCACTGTAGCTAATCCCATTGATAATAGCATTGTTTTTATTGGAAATAGAAATGGCAATGTATACATGATTGATTTAGACAAATTGTCTACTAATAATCATTGCTTAGTTGCAAATAATGCTAATATGAATGAGACTGGTTGGTTTGGCATCGAAGATTAGGTCACGCAAGCACACACCTAATTTCAAAACTAATTAAAATGGATTTAGTAAAAGGTTTACCTAAATTAGATTTTGAAAATAATAAAATATGTGATGCATGTCAGTTTGGAAAACAAACAAGAAGTTCTTTCAAATCTAAAAATATTGTTTCAACTTCTAGGCCACTAGAGCTACTTCACATGGACCTTTTTGGACCAACTAGAACCACAAGTCTAGGAGGAAAGAAATATGGTCTTGTGATAGTAGATGATTACTCTAGATTCACTTGGGTAATGTTTTTAGCTCACAAAGATGAGACTTTCTCGATATTCATGAAATTCTTCAAGAAAGTAACAAATGAGAAAAACACTACCATAGTGTCTCTAAGAAGTGATCATGGAACTGAATTTGAAAATCACTTATTTGAAAGTTTTTGCAATGAAAATGGTATTAATCATAATTTTTCTGCACCTAGGACCCCACAACAAAATGGTGTAGTTGAAAGGAAAAATAGGACTCTAGAAGACATGGCCCGTACCATGCTATGTGAAAGTAAACTCCCGAAATACTTTTGGGCGGAAGCTATTAACACAGCATGTTACATCCTAAATAGAGCCTTAATAAGACCTATTTTAAAGAAAACACCTTATGAATTATGGCATGATAGAAAACCCATAAAATATTTTCATGCATTTGGTTGTAAATGTTTTGTTCACAATAATGGTAAAAACAATTTAGGCAAATTTGATGCTAAATCTGATGAAGGAATATTCTTAGGATACTCACAACTAGTAAAGCATATAGAGTATTTAACAAGAAAACTTTAGTTGTTGAAGAATCCATTCATGTAGTTTTGATGAATCTTTAGCAACAAGTTCTGAAAAATTTGATGATGAAGAAGATACAAACTTAATTGAAAAAGATCTTGAAAAATTAAATATTGATGTATCTTTAGATCATGAACAAGAAGCTAAAGATAATGATTCACCTAAGGTTGATGATACTAACACTAATCATAATGATGTAGATCTACCTAGGGATTGGAGATATGCTTATAGTCACCCTAAGGAATTGATTATAGGTGATCCATCTCAAGGAATAAGAACTAGATCATCTATGAGAAATATTAGTAATCATCTTGCATTTGTATCACAAATTGAACCTAAACTATTGAAGAAGCTGAAAAAGATAATAATTGGATGTTAGCAATGCAAGAAGAATTAAATCAATTCACTAGAAATAATGTATGGACTTTAGTTGAAAGACCTAAAAATCATTCTGTTATAGGATCAAAATGGATATATAGAAATAAACTAGATGAAAATGGCATAGTAATTAGAAACAAAGCTAGATTAGTTGCAAAAGGATATAATCAAGAAGAAGGTATTGATTTTGATGAAACCTTTGCACCAGTAGCTAGATTAGAAGCCATTAGTCTATTACTTGCATTTGCATGTCATATGAATTTTAACTTATTTCAAATGGATATAAAAAGTGCATTTCTAAATGGATTATAAATGAAGAAGTATATGTAGAACAACCACCAGGTTTTGAAGATCACGAATTTTCAAATCACGTTTTTAAATTGCACAAAGCATTATATGGTTTGAAACAAGCACCTAGAGCTTGGTATGATAGATTAAGTAAATTTTTAATTGAAAATGATTTTATAGAGGAAATGTTGATAAAACACTATTTTTGAAAAGAAAAGGTAAAGATTTATTAGTAGTTCAAATATATGTTGATGATATATTTTTGGTGCTACTAACAATCTTCTATGTCAAGAGTTTGCTAAGTTAATGCAGGGAGAATTTGAAATGAGCATGATGGGAGAACTCAACTTCTTCCTTGGACTCCAAATCAAACAAAGCAAAGAGGGAATCTTTATCAACCAAACAAAGTACACAAAGAAATTTTAAAGAAGTTTGGTATGGAATCAATTAAACCCCTCGGAACACAATGAGTCCTTCATGCAAGCTGGACAAAGATGAAGAAGGTAAGAAGATTGATCAAAATATTATCGAGGTATAATCGGATCCCTACTTTACTTAACTGCAAGTAGACCCGATATAATGTTTGCTGTTTGCTTATGTGCTAGATTTCAGTCTGAACCTAAAGAATCACATTTAATTGCTGTTAAAAGAATACTAAGATACTTAAGTGGAACTAAAAATGTAGGTTTATGGTATTCTAGAGACTCAACATTAAATCTGATTGCATACACTGATTCTGATTATGCTGGATGTAAGTTAGATAGAAAAAGCACAAGTGGTGCATGCCAATTCTTAGGAAGTAACTTAATCTCTTGGTTTAGCAAAAAGCAAAATTCAGTTGCATTATCAACTACTGAAGCTGAATATGTAGCAGCTGGAAGTTGCTGTGCTCAAATCCTATGGATTAAGCGACAACTTGAAGACTATGGTATCACACTTGATAAAACACCTATAAGATGTGATAACACAAGTGCAATTAATCTAACTAAAAATCCAATTCAACATTCTAGAACAAACACATAGAAATTAGATATCATTTTATAAGAGAACATGTTGCAAATAATGAAATATGTCTTGACTATGTTAACACTGAAGAACAATTAGCAGATATTTACAAAACCTTTAAGTGAAGAAAGATTCTGTTATCTTAGAGGAGAGTTAGGATTTGTGATCCATTAGAATGAATTTGAAACCCCTAAGGAAATTTTATCTAAAATTCTTTCAAATCCTTGATCTTTAAGGAAATCTTATCTAGAATTCACATCTAATTGATCTATACAAATCCAATGATTATTTTCTCAATTTTTATGATCAAGTTCCGAACACATTTCAGAAATTTCATGTTTTTGCTCTGAAATGGTCTTGGAGCCGACTCGGTGCGTATCGGAGTCGACTCTGGTTTCTGCTGAAACTCTCGGGTCGACCCCTTCTCGGCGCGAGTCGACTCCACTTCGGGATGGTTTTCTGTGACTGTCCGGAGTCGACCCCTTGCTTTGCGGGAGCCGACTCTAAGTGGTCCCAGGTTGATTTATCTAGGGCAGAGTCGACTCGCCGTTCTTTTCTAACGTATCAATTCTCAAAATACTCTCTCCAAAACACTTCCAAACCTTCCAAATTTCCAGAATCCTTGATTAACCCTTCCAATCAACCAATGGCCCCAAAACTCGAGGTTCCAACCTTTGTGCGGCCGGTGTTAAGAGGAAGAGAGCCGTGAGGAAGACGGTGAGGCGTCCGGTTCGTGACCCTCCCTAGCTCGGATTCGACATCATCTTCCTCAACTCCAAATGCTTCTCCACCTGCTCCTTCTCAGGTAGATAGATTAGCTGAATAGAATCATTACCACGGGAAGAAAAGTGGATTTTGAGTTATTTGAAGCAGAGGGATTTCTTTTAGGAAGACAATTAATAGAAATGGGTTGGAAGAAGATCTGTTCCCTAGACTGTCCTACTTATCCCGCTCTTGTGAAGGAGTTTTATAAGAACTTGTCTAGAGGAGACAATGGTCTATAAGCATTGTTAGAGGAAACCGAATCTCAGTGACTATTGAGCTTCTTTCAAGACTGTTGGATCTACCCTTGTCAGGAACTTCACATTTTCTTCGGATGACAGATGCCCAGCTCTTGCTAGATTACTTAACCGAGAAGTTGTCGGTTTTGAGGAAGTATTTGCAAATCAATTATCCCTAGAACTGAGATTGCTTCACAACATATGCAGCAGGATCCTTTTTCCCAAAATAGGAAGATTTGATTATGTGTTAGAAAGGGATATTTTGTGATGGATGCTATTGTAACGGGCAAACCAATTAACCTTCCCAGTATGATTCTTTGGTATATTGCTGACTGTGGAGGAAAGAGAAAATCTAGCTTGCCCTATGGTATGATTCTCACTAAGATTTTCCAGAGTCAAGGAATTGTTATTTCTGATAGTGAGCCATGAGAAACTTGAGACACAGATTTTTACAGCCTGGCCACTATTCATAGGATGGGATTTATTAAGAAGAATGGAAAATGGGAAAGGAAAGGGTTAGTAGAAGATAGAGCTGAGGATGCTGAGGCACCAGGACCATCAGTTAGACACTCTTCACCTGCACCTCCGAGCCCTCCTATTTCAGCTCCTGTTCCTACACCTGCTCCAGTGATTGATCAAGCTTCATTTCATCAGTTGGCTTCTCAGATATTCAGCTTAGGCAACTCAAAGGACTTTTGGATGATCAGTCAGAGAAATTAAAGTCAGAGTTTGAATATAAGTTCATGAATCTCAAGGAAACTCTATATTCTTTGGATGACAGGATCACTAAAATTGAGTCTACTCTCAGCACTTCTTCAAAGTCTTTAAGTGGAGATCTTAAGAACATATTTGAAGAGCTTAAAGATGTTTGCGGAGATGGCGAAACCTACTCTAAATGCAACGCAGAGCTACAAGATAAAATTTTGACTGCTTGCATCTTTGTGGATGAGAGGCTAAAAGACTATGTAAAATATAAACTGATGGAATGAAGAACATAATTGATCATTTGACTAGGATTGTTAGGACTCATTTTTAATGTATTAGATTTTCAGTCCTTGCAATGTATTGAAGTTAATGTTGTGTTTTACATTTGGCATCAATGTATTAGACACTTTAATGTATTTGACTCTTTGATGTAATTGACACTTTGAAGTAATGAATTATCTTTTTGAATTCTCAATGTATTATCAATGAATGAATGATTTTGTTAAATCAAATCTTGAATGAATGATAATGTTTATTGTTTCTCTACCTTTTTGTTGATAACAAAAAAGGGGAGAGTTTTATAGTTTTATAAGTATATGCATATGGGAGAAATTGATTGATTAATCAAATGATATTAAAATATTTGAATGAGATGGGATATTTATTTAAGTTTCATAGGGGGAGCTACCTCATTCAGGGGGAGCCTAAGCCTACTTATGAAATCAAAATAAATTCACAAATCAATCATGCATAAACTCAATGTTTTTGTCATCATCAAAAAGGGGGAGATTGTTGGGGAGTTTGTTGAAAAATTATATGCCCCAATCTTATTGATTTTGATGATTACCAAAAGCCATGAGTATGATAAAAGATGTAATGAGTTTATTTACATGAGCAATGAATTTATTTAGAACAATGAATGAGAATGTTAAAGTATGACTTTATTTTGAAAGTAACTTCATGTTCAATGTTTAAACTTTCAATTAGAAATTTAACACTTCATATTATAATCAATGAGTTTTTGGAACACTTCTTGAATTGATTCTTAATGTCAATTTTATAGTATTCAAGTCAATTCAATGATTTAAAATGAATCTGGAACGAATTTAAAGTCAATCAGAAAACTTTCTGATTTTTGATACGTTCCGGAGCCGACTCTTGAGTTTCAGAGTTGACTCCCTCAGAGTACAGAATTGTCTGTCTGTCTCGAGTCGACCCACGTAATTTCATGAGTCGACCCCCGATTCTGTCGAGCCGACTCCATGACTGTGCGAGTCGACTCCGCTCAGACACCAGAGGTATGTTTTTCTGAGCACTTCGCGAGTCGACCCCAACTTTTCATGAGTCGACCCCCGACTTTTAGGAGTCGACACTTTACTTTTCATGAGTCGACCCTTAACTTTCTAAACATTTCTATTTTTAGTATCACGACCTCGAGCCGACTCGAGAAAAGCGTGAGTCGACTCCAGCAAATCTGGGCGAAATTTTTCCGAATGCCAACTCAGCCAATGGTAAGATTTCGATTAACGGCTATTTTTCTTTGTTCTAACGGTTATATTTTTGCAGAATCTATAAATAGAGAAGCCGTTTCAAATCAAAGATATACAAAAAGAGAGATATTCATTTCAAGAGAAAAGAAAGGAAAAATCGAAAAAACAGAGCTTCATTTGAAAAAATCCGTGATTCAAAATAGAGTGAAAGAAAGAGTGTGAAATCCAAGGAAGCTCCTTCTGTGTTCAAGCTCAACAATCCAAGGAAGCTTCAGAAGAAAATCCAAGAGCTATTCAAGAGCATTTCAAGCAATTTTCAACACTCAAAAGAGGAAAAGCTCAAATCAACTCAAAAGTTCATTCCGTGAAGAATCCAAGCTGAGGCCAGATTCTACACTTCAAAAGAGTTGAGGAAAAGAGAAAAAGAAGAAAAGCTCAAAGCCAACATCTGTAAATCAGGCTTTTCTAAACTTTATTCTTACATTTGTTAATCTGCTCATTGAGGAGCTTTGTAACTGAAAAATCACACTATTATTTTTTGTGTCTAGTTCAATCTGGGGGATTGAACTAGTTGAGGTAGTCTTACCTCGGTACAAGCTTGGCAAAGCTTGGGTTAGGGTTTTTGTGCTGGTGAGCCCTTGAAAATCAGCTGGGTTCGTTGTGCGCCCGGGAAAACAACAAGTTTGAGTTGTGAGCTTGTGAAACAACTCTGCTGTAATCTAGGGTGATTATAGTGTGGACCCAGTGAATCTTGGGAGTGGATGTAGGTGTTGGATACACCGAACCACTATAAACTCTTTGTGTTTGCCGTGCTTTCATTGACTCTTCCTCTATCTCTGTTTTATTCACTGCACTTTGTATTTGCATTGCTATTGCCTTCATTCTTCTTAAGCAAAACATTTTTAAAAGGCTAATTTTTAAAGAACCCAATTCACCCCCCCCCCTCTTGGGTTGTCATCTGGGCCAACAGGACTCATGCGTGAGTCTCCCAGCGGCTCCTATTTGGGGAACCCCTGAAATAGACCCCAGGATAGGCTTTGCCATACTGCGGAGTTTCTTGGTTCCCCGGCGAGTCTGAACACCTGACCCTCGGACTGAATCTAAAGAAGCTAAAAAAGTGAAGGATGCTGGTTCCTTTCCTTTTGCAGCGAGGAGGGCCTTACCTTTAGCTTTAGAGGGTTTGGATACCACTCGCTGCGAAATAGACTCAATCGGTCGAGCCCGCTTCGATGGACCCAGAGTCCGATTCCATTCGAAGCTCTGGGCACATAGTCTCTATACCAGCACTCAGGGCAGAGAAGGGGTTCAAGTCACTTGACTCAGGCTGCACAGTTTCAGCCTTCTGAAACTCAGCTGGGGGTTTAGATATTGAAACTGACACGGTCAAATTGGACCGGCACGGCAGCGCTGAAGCTTCCTTCCCTCCCTTTCCCTGAACCGACGATAGCTTCGAAGAAGAGGAAGCCCGGCCGTCAGGATGGAGCCCGCTCCCTTGCCGACGAGCCACCTTCTTGGGTGACTGCCAACCCTCCACCGAACTAGGGGATTGCATCGCGTCCCCCTGTTCCGTCTTCCTGGAATCCATAGACTGCAATTGGGGGGGCCTCCTTCATCGGACAGTAGCCATCCAAGGACCGAAGCGGGGGCCATCCGGGAAGGGAGCTTGCTCCGGCACCAAACTACAGTTTCCAGCAAGATGCAGAGCGCCACAGGAATCACAGATTCCTTCGACATTCTCATAAGAGAATTACTGTCAGAAGGGAGCTTTACTCCCACGAACTCTTGCCCCCGGCCGAAGAGGTTTGCCCACATCTATGCGGACACAGGATCATGCAAACCCCCCATGATTCTTCATTTTGTAGCAGCATCAAAGTACCGGAACTCCCCTGCCACCGACAGAATAGAAGATAAAATCTCCTCTGTCTAGAATTTCAATGGAAGCAGGGGAAGTCGGATCCATAGCAAGGCGGAGAGGATGGTATCAACCATCGGAACAAACTCAGATTGCTACTCGACGACAGCAATCGGTTGCTCGTTCACCACCCAAGGCCTCCCCATAGCGAAATCTCTAGATTGAAGATCAACAAATCGAAAAAGGTAATGGCGATATGCCAAAGCAATAGCTTCCACCTCTTCAGAAACTCCAGCCCGATGAAACTCCTGTTAGACTTAATTTGCTTAAACATAATTACCTCCAGCCATTATTATTTAATGGTGGTAAGGAATCCGATCTTCCTGGTTTTCTTGGACTGCACGGGAGATCTTCCTTTCTTAACGATCTCGATTGATCTTCCCTTTGATCTTCCCTCTTCCTCTCGATGGATCGGTCTTCTAATCAACGAGCTCTCGCATTCAGATGGTGTATGCCTTCATGATTGCTCTTGATCAGGGACTCAATTCCAATGCCTCCGCTTTTAGGTTTCTCTCTTGAGAACCTTAGGATCTCTCTCGAGAGAACCGTGTTCTGAAACTTTAGGATCTCTCTCGAGAGAGAAACCGTGTTCTGAAACCTTAGAGATGGGTCCCTATTTATACCCATTTCTTCACCGCTTGCCCCATCAAGCCAGCGTTTAGGTATTAAGGGAGGGGGGCTGTTATCACTTTAATAGGAGATACGTTTAGTCAATAAAAATTAGGACCATTATTAAGATAGGTTACTACATTCTCCCACTTGGTCCGTATATTTTATCAACACTGAACAAGAAACTAAATACATGAATCATAGCGATAGGTCCTCTATAATTGAGTATTATCTTCTATGTATTACAATGCATTCAATTTCTTTATCACCATTCCAAATGTCACAACATAACATAATGAATAAACCATATGTTTATTCAGAGTCCAAAAGAAAAGTTTGTCATTTCTCAAAAGTCATATAACGTGTACACCTGAATGAGAAATAAACAAACGATTGAAATAAGAGTTTCTTTGTACAAATTGTTATCAATACAATTATATCATGGAACCAACTCCCATTCTTATCACATGATCCTTAAACTTCTTAATTGGCATGTCTTTAGTCAAAGGATCAGCTATCATCAATTCAGTGCTAACGTGTTCTATGACCACTTTATTCTCTTTAACACGTTCTCTTATGGCTAAATACTTAATATCGATATGTTTACTTCGACTACCACTCTTATGGTTTTTAGCCAAAAATACAGCAGCTGAATTGTCACAGTACAGTTTAATTGGCCTAGTAATGGAGTCAACAATTCTAAGCCCTAAGATGAAACTCTTCAACCATACACCTTGCGATGTAGCCTCAAAACAAGCAACGAACTCCGCTTCCATAGTAGAGGTAGCAGTCAAGGTCTGCTTTGCACTCCTCCATGATATGGCTCCACCAGCTAACATAAATATAAATCCTGATGTTGATTTCCGAGAATCAACGCAGCCACAAAGTCCGAATCTGAGTAGCCCTCTATCTCCAAATAATCATTTTGTCTATACATGAGCATGTAGTCCTTGGTCCCTTGAAGATACCTCATGACCTTTTTAGCAGCTCTCCAATGGTCTAAACCTGGATTACTCTGATATCTTCCCAACATTCCTACTGCAAATGCTATGTCAGGTCTTGTGCAAACCTGAGCATACATTAGGCTTCCAACAGCTGAAGCATATGGAATGTTGTGCATCTGTTCCCGTTCAAGTTCATTTTTAGGGCACTGGTGCAACACTTGGTGAACAATTTTTCATCCGAAATCTCTCCAAGACTTTATTGATATAAGTTTCTTGAGACAATCCCAAAATACCTCGAGATCTTTCTCTATGGATCTTAATGCCAATGACATAAGATGCCTCACTCATATCTTTCATATCAAAATTTTTAGAGAGAAATTGTTTCACCTCATGTAGCAACCCTTTATCATTGGTTGCAAGTAGAATGTCATCCACATATAGGACCAAGAAACAAATTTTGCTCCCACTAACTTCTGGTATATACATTGATCCATGATGTTCTCTTCAAAACCAAAGGAAGATCACATCATGAAATTTTAAATACCACTGACGTGAGGCTTGTTTCAATCCATATATGGATTTCTTAAGTTTACAAACCAAATGCTCATCATCACTAGAGGAAAATCCTTCAGGTTATTTCATGTAAACCTCTTCCTCTAGATCTCCATTAAGGAATGCGTCTTCACATCCATTTGATGTAACTCAAAATCAAAATGAGCTACCAATGCCATAATTATTCGGAGAGAGTCTTTCTTGGATACAGGAGAAAATTTCTCCGTGTAGTCGATTCCTTCCCTCTGAGTGAATCCTTTGGCAACGAGTCTTGCTTTATATCTCTCAATGTTGCCTTGTGAGTCTTTCTTTATTTTGAAGATCCATCTACATCCAATGGCTTTTACACCATCAGGCAACTCAACAAGATCCCAGACTCGATTAGATGCCATAGATTCCATCTCTCTTTCATGGCATTGAACCACAAGTTTGATTCCTTAGAACTCATGGCTTGTGAAAACGTTTCAGGATCATTTTCGGCTCCAATGTTATAGTCAGATTCATGTAGATACACAACATAATCACTAGGAATTGCTGATTTCTTTATTCTAGTTGATCTTCTTAATGTTGTGTCAATGACCTCTTGAGGAGTATCTTGCACAACTGATTGTTGATGAACAACACGATCTTCTAGATTACCATCAGCTTGTGAAATCTCAATGACTGGTTGTTGGGCACTTAATTGAGTTTGAGGAGTGCTGTAAATAACAACCAATCCCTCACTTGAAGTGGAAGCTGGAATAACTGAATGATCTTTCTCAGAAGAAGCCAAATACTGAGATTGATCACTCCCACTGATCAAGTCATTCTCAAGAAATTTTGCATTTCTTGATTCCACAATCCTAGTGCTGTGAGATGGACAATAAAATCTATAACCCTTGGACTTCTCAGCATATCCAATAAAGTATCCACTGATAGTCCTTGGGTCTAGTTTCTTTTCTTGTGGATTATAGACTCTTACTTCAGATGGGCATCCCCAAACACGTATATGTTGCAGACTCGGTTTCAACCTTTAAATAACTCAAATGGCGTTTTGGAAACAGCCTTGGTTGGAACCCGATTCAATATATACGCAGCAGTTTTAAGAGCTTCAGTCCACAAGGATTTAGGTAACTTAGAGCTGACAATCATGCTCCTTACCATGTCCAATAATGTCCGATTTCTCCTTTCAGCTACACCGTTTTGGTCAGGAGACCCTGGCATGGTGTATTGTGCAATAATTCCATTTTCTTCAAGAAACCGAGCAAACGGACCAGTGCTTGTCCATTCTCAGTGTATCTACCATAATATTCTCCACCTCTATCTGACCTCACGATTTTAATTTGCTTGCCGCATTGTTTCTCTACTTCTGCCTTAAATACCTTAAAGGCATCTAATGCTTCGTTCTTGTTATGAAGTAGGTAGAGATACATATATCGTGAATAGTCATCAATAAATGAGATGAAGTATCTCTGACCATACGAATCCATATCTGGGCTACAGATATCCGTATGTATGATCTCCAGTATTTCCGAACTTCTTTTGGCATTTTTCTTGGACTTGTTGGTTTGCTTTCCCTTTATGCAGTCCACACAAGTGTCAAAATCAGTAAAATCAAGAGTATCAAGTACTCCATCTTTTACTAATCTTTTAATTCTCTCAATGGAGATATGACCTAATCTCCGATGCCACAAAATAGAGGAATTCTCATTTATAACACATCTTTTCATACCAGTTTGGGCATGCATCACATTATAGGTGGTATTATTTTTCAGATTGATTTGGAAAAGATTGTCTGACAATGTACCATTCCCAATAAGCTTAGATTTATAAAATAAATCAACAGAGCTTTTATTAAAATTAAAGGAATATCCTGCTGGTACAAGCCTTGACACTGAAATCAAATTTCTAGAGAAACTTGGAATATAAAATGTCTTTTCCAAATCCAAAACAAAACCAGAATGTAAAATAAGTCTGCACGTTCCAATTGCTTCCACATGTGAACCCATCTTGTTTTAGAATAGATGCTTTGTTCACTTCCCAATGGTTTCCTTTGATTTAGAAAACCCTGCAAGGTATTTGAAACATGGATTGTAGAACCAGAATCAATCCACCATGTGTTATGACATATAACCAAATTAGATTCATGACATACGAATGAGGTTAGAGTACCTTTCTTGTCAAGCCAAGCTTTGAATTTGAGACAATCTTTCTTTATATGTCCTTTATTCTTGCAAAAGAAGCACTTGGACTCCTTCTTGTCTTCTGTATGAATGGATACTTTACCCTTTCCTTTGTGTTTGGCTTTGGGAGCTTTAGTCTTTCTGTGAGTGACTAAATGTGCACTTTCTTCCATTTCTAAAATCAGCCTCCCTTCCTCTTGAACACACATGGTCAGAAGTTCATTAATTGACCATTTGTCCTTATGTGTATTGTAAGATATTTTGAAGGGACTATATTGCTATGGGAGTGAGCTCAAAATAAAGTGCACCAAGAAAGATTCTGACATCTCAACCTCTAGGGATTTCAACTGAGCCGCAATGTCCCTCATCTTCATGATGTGCTCACGCACACCTCCAACCGAAGTGAGCTTCATTGATGATAATTTTGTCATTAGGGTGCTAGCCATTGCCTTATCTGAAGACTCAAATTGTGCATCAATAGCCTTCAGAAGTTCCTTGACATTTTTGCACTCAGGAATTGAACCACGTATACTAGCAGAAATTTTAGTACGTATGAACATCATACTGAGGCGATTGGACCGTTCCCATCGTTCATACGCAACAATCTCAGCCTGAGTGCTAGTAGATGTAACTAAATGTGGTTCATCCTTCCTGATAGCATAGTCAATATCCATGCACCCTAATTGAAGAAGAATTCTCTCCTTCCATAATTTATAATTATCACCACTTAAATCGGGAATGTCACATTTCATATCAGAAATATTAACAGGCAAATTAGCTGCATAAAAAAAAATCATGTTCATGTAATTAAATTTGAGGCATATAACTTGATGTCATGTTTTACCAATGTAAACATGCAATAACATGAATCAATAACATACAATAACTACCTGTGGGCTAAGTTATTATACTCAAATAGACTCATTAGCTTAATGATGTGACTAACAAATTATATTCCTTTCTTAATTCCTGTGGGTAATTAAGAAAATAATTTGTTATCGCATCCTAATTAATTATATTAGTGCAACAAAAATTCCTGTGGGATAAGATTCATTACATTAATATAATTAGTCACAATTAATGTCATCTAACCTTATGTGATCTTTGCAACTTAATATATAATTTTGATTAATCAAAGATGCTGTGGCTACTCCTCAATTAATCAACATCATATTGATCACATGACATTATATGCATATAGATTAACCAATTTAGCATGATTATTAGGTAGTGATCTTAATCAACGTAACATTTCCAAATCAAGATCCGAATTAGTCAAATTGGCCAGGCCAGTGAAAGAGAAGTGGGGGTCCCCCGTTGCTTTCCTTAGGTCAGTCAACGGAACCAATTAAGTAACCACAATCTCTTTACCTTTCTAGACACCAACTGACCAATCAGACCTTGAAAGGATTTGCACTGTGATTTTTACACTACCACCAAATTCATGCATAGATTAAATCTAGTATGCAGAACAGAAGATAACATTTCAATATCTATTTAATGAATTTTAAAATTATCATCTTAAGAAAAAAATTTTGTTAATTAAAACACGTCCGGCCGTAGCTCATTATTCCCTTGGGCCAGTCTATGCAAAACACCGTAGGCATAGAGACTCAGGAGGCGTATTTTAATACAAAAATTTAAACTCAAGAAACAAATGATAAAAAATAAATCATGTTACATGATTTAATAAAACATTAAACAGATAATAAATGCATTTAAAATCCAACCAATCCATATTTTAAATCCTGTGAGAGAACGAAAAGACCATAAGCGAGAAAAACGAAAACCGAAAGTTTTCTCTCCCCTTTTTAATATTTCACCGATGTGGTTATTGAAACCACGTTTCCGCTGCATTTCTCTCGTTTAGTTTTTCTTTTCTTTAATGCTACGTTTCTTTTCTTTTTCTTTCTTTAATGCTATCTCTTTAATACCATAAAAAGAAATCCGGGAAACCTTTAATGCTAGAAAGAAATCTTTAATAGAAAAGAAAGCCACGTTTTGTTTCCGCAAAAATCGGAATCTTAAATAGGTTTAATGGTTTCTGTCAATTCCGTGAACAAAGATAAGAACTGATCGAAACCAACCTGAGATCCGAAAATCTAAAAACGGAAAACACGCGGCATTAATTGCTTGAAAAGAGAAACTTAATAGAAATCTTCACAAAATAAGGCAGAGGTTTTAACCTCGCTCTGATACCAAATGTTAGACTTAATTTGCTTAAACATAATTACCTCCAGCCATTATTATTTAATGGTGGTAAGGAATCCGATCTTCCTGGTTTTCTTGGACTGCACGGGAGATCTTCCTTTCTTAACGATCTCGATTGATCTTCCCTTTGATCTTCCCTCTTCCTCTCGATGGATCGGTCTTCTAATCAACGAGCTCTCGCATTCAGATGGTGTATGCCTTCATGATTGCTCTTGATCAGGGACTCAATTCCAATGCCTCCGCTTTTAGGTTTCTCTCTTGAGAACCTTAGGATCTCTCGAGCGTTTAGGTATTAAGGGAGGAGGGCTGTTATCACTTTAATAGGAGATACGTTTAGTCAATAAAAATTAGGACCATTATTAAGATAGGTTACTACAACTCCCGGACAATCGCTTCCGGCAGCACCCAACAGGAAAGACTACAGGCGATGACTGACCTATTCACCCATCCACTTGCTTCAACCTTCAGTGATTGAGTAGGGACCTGAATGATGTATGATAAAAGCCATTCAAGCTCAGCTACCTCCGCTAGAGAGGGAGATGGAGCAATCCATTCGAAAAGGCCCGCAGGAGCCCGACGCCATGGCATCCTAGCAGGCATTGGCCCATCAGACAACACCGGAGAAGGTGCAGGAGAGGAAGCCATAAGACAGACCAAGATGAACGGAAATGGCGACAAGATCACCAGAAATCAACAGTGGGAATGACTGATAGCACTAATCTCAAAGCACTCGCACTCAGCAAACCCTCTCTCCTTTGATCAAGACTCCTCTAAATCTTTTAACTGCTAGCATCTATGGCTCTCATCTTCTTTCACAAGCGTCTGCTTAAATTTTTTTGCTATAGTCATAAGATCTTTGAAATCTAAACTGATCCCAAATATAATAAATAAAATAACCCAAAATAGAAGCATAGCCGAAGATTTAATGAGATGAAGAAAAGGTTTATTGAATGGAAAGGTCTCTATGAATTGTTCGTGATGCAAGTAACGTGTCCCCTAGGTGATGATTGATCATGCTTGTATGTGACTGTATGTAATAAAAAAAATTATTTTTGCATATGTAATCATATACGTACAACCAATCCAACCAATCAGAGTGCACGGTGCATGCGCTTCTGTAAAGCTTTCTTATTGAATATAAGATGACCAAGCTAACACCCATTGAAACCAGAGAAAGTTTCTTGTGCACCGAAAGGTGCTCCAAACTCTTCCAAAATCAAATTTCTACATCCAAACTCGAAAAAGAGGCAAAAAAAAAAAAAATGGCAGTAAGTAAGAAAGAAAGAAAGTAAAAGGAGAACTCCCAAAATAACATCTTGCTCCATGAAGCATTGCAGCCCTTAATCTTAAAGCAGCCCAATAGCAATCAGCCTTTGAGCTGTAAGAGGCCCACTAGGCCATTAATCAATTCTTATACGGCAATCATGAGCTAGGTGTAAATTTGGTGATCCTTGGGTGACTTGTGTCTAGATATTTTTCAAAGCACCATGTGAACGAGTCATTCGAGTTTTTAATTATGCTCATATCATGTTGATACATAAATGTACTAAAAGAAATATCAATATGCTCTCCATCTTATTTAACAAATGGGTGTAGAGTACTTCCCTCTAAACTTCACATGATTATTAAGCAAGTAAACCAACCCAAAGTCTGTAGGATGCCTAATAACAATCAGGAAAAAGTCTTTGTGCCCTGGCATGCGCATTAGGCATGCATATTGACTGCATGCCCATATCACTATGCATGCGATATGCGTCACAGTCCAATGGACCACGGCACACGCAATGAATGGACATGCAGCCAATTCATACGTCCGATGCATAATTTGTGCACTAAAGGCTGATGCAAAAAGGCTTTTCCAACAAACAGATCAGGTTGGACTCAATTGAAGATGGCCCAACTAACCAGCCAAATTGAGTTCATATGGTTCAATAAAAGATAAAACAGTTAACTTAATCTATTAATAAATGTTGATCCATTAAGTTAGCAGCTAATTAACTTATTTTTGTGTAAAATATTTCATAACTATAATTCTAACAATATTACTCTATCAATAAAGAGTTAAATGAGCATATAATGGGTCCCTTTCGGCCTTCTGGGTTTCCAAACTTCGTGTATTGGGCTGACCATCAGATCAAAGATTGCCACTTTCAGATCAATGATCAGTTATTGCTGTTCGCTGGGATGAGCATACTGGCAGCCCGGCACATAGCCAAAAGAAAAGATTTGTAAAATATATTATCTTCTACTTAATTGGCCTGCTACTTTGGTAACCCTAGACTAGGGCTGTGCAAGAAAATAAATCAAACCATAAAACCGTTCTAAATCATGATTTAGTTTGATTTAGTTTGAATCAATTTTTTATCTCAATTATATTTTAATTTAAAAATTATTAAAAAAAGATTCGGTTTGAATTTGAATTTTTAAAAAACTAATATAAATCAAATTAAACTTTGTATATATATATATTTGTATTACAAATAAAATTAAGTTATTACAAATATGTAAACAATTATACTATAGGAAAGCCATTTTTTTCATTTTAACTAATTAAATCATCATTTAACCATATAAAATTTATTATAAAGATCGATCTCATAGTTACTTAGAATGGGTACATGCAAATCAATAAATAAAACAAAAATTAAATTGAATATCTTGATTTGGTTAAATTTGGTTTATTGGAACGATCGGTTTAATTCTGATTTTAGTTTTATAAAATATAATCAAATCAGTTTAATTGTAAAAATATCCCTGAATCCATCCATGCCTTGATGGCAACAAATATGAAAAACTTTGGACCAAGAAGAAAAATCATTACAACACTTTACACAACCATGATGTAGCATTATTTTATAGCATGCCAAGTTTTAAAATGTTAACAGATTATGTGACTTCACGGGTCCATACATGTGGTGTCATTTATATTTTGTAGCCTTGAATGAGGATTAAATTCTTTAAAATAGAATCATCCAAAGATAATAGCACATGCCACTGTCCTTGATGCCCACCAAATAGAAATCCTTGACGCCCACAACTTTATATCGCTTGGTGCTCAATCATATGCTTTGGTAGCAACTTTAAATGTTAAACTTTTAATCATATAACTATCAACTTTTTGATCAACTTTAAATGCTTTGGTAAGAAATGCTGCTTTCCATCATTTTTTACACTTACTCTCCGGATGGCCTGCACGGGCTTTGAGTTTTAACTATATATATATATATATATATATATATATATATATATATTTCATTCTTCGACAGTATGGATTCATAATCATTTTTATCATTTTTATTTTTTTCATCTTTTAAGATTCTCAAACTTTGTAAGATCAAAATCAAAGAAGTATCCAAATTTAGACTTAACCATCTTCAAATAAAACTAGATCTAGCACACACTCTTTCTCTTGTATATTTCATTGCGCAAAAATTCAACATCCTCAGCAGTTTTTTTGTAACATTAGTACGGTGTTGGTTTATACAATCCTTGTACTTCTGCCATTCAATTGTATGAAAATTCTAGGGGCAGTAATACAAATGCAAGAATCTCGCCTTGATCTTCTTTTACTGTTCCATATCCCAGAGTATCATGGCTTCACTATGAACATCTTTTCCCAAAGAATTTTGGATCCACAAAGCAATTCATCATTGGGTATAATTCAGAGTTCAAACTTCTAATTTTCTATTTTATTTATTTCCCACAATAATCAAGGGATTCTGATTAAGTAAATCATAAAAAATTTTAATCAAAGGCTGATTAAGAAATTATAAATTAATTAACAATAATCAAGAAATTTTAATTTTTTATATTTTTCTTATATATAATAGACAGTAATCTGAGGGCTTCTGTATCCAGATTTAGTGAATTATGAAGAGAATTGTAATCACATGCTAATTAGATAAATCATGAAGACTGTAAGATTATAATAAAAAATTAACTGAGCAAATCATAGAGATTGTATACAGCTCAACTCAACTCATCTAAGCCTTTTGCCAACTACATGGGGTCGATTATATGAATCTACTTCCTTCACTCTACTCTATTAAGGACCAAATCGATATTCAAATTACAAATAGTTATATTTTTTTAATTATTTCTATCTATGTTAGTTTTAATTTGCCTCTACCTCTATCCTTACCCATTTTTTGAAACATTTGGAGGCAAATGCAACGCGTCTCTTAACGGGAACGTCTTAGCCCTTCGAATAGTCTGATTTACTAGATTCATATTTTAAGGGTTCTGACAGAGTTTTACGCTGGCTGTCAGCTACCTAACCTAACCCTCCTTTATCCGAGCTTGGAACCAGCCTTGGCAGAGTTTATGATAATTGAATAAATCATTGGGTGATTAGTAGAAATCAACAAATTCTGATTTTTTATTATATGTATATATAATGAGTACAAATACTACTCTTATATTTTGTGTTAAAAAATACTAACATTGGCTTCTTTCATTTTTATTTTATTTTAATCAATTAATTCACATTCTTGCATCACCAAAGAAATCTCAGAAGCTTCAATACCGTAATTTGTGTGGTGATTTTGTGCCATGTTTCATCAACAAGATATTGGAACCTACAACGAGCATTATTCCTCAATATCCACTCAGAAAGAAGGAAAACAAAGCTGGCATTCTGTATGTCTTCCTATGTAAATGTTATTCAAAGTTTATCCACTTAATTCTGAAAAACAGAAATCACAGTTTTCTTTTATTAAAAGAAAGAAAGAAAGAATTGCATTTCCAGTATTAAATCAAGGCACAGGTTAGATAACATTTATGGTGAATATAGTGGAAAATGCTATATCAAGCCTTGTACGTTTCTTAGTTCAGGAATACAACAAGCTGTTTTTTTATTGGTATGGTTGCCTTTTTATTAGCATATCTCACATAATCATCTCCTTTGTTTGCATATTAGGCAAAATTACATCAGAGATATGTGTTCCTTTTACAAGAGTCCTCAGAAACAAAGATGCCCAGCAGAGGCCAGTTGCTCTGACTTAATAGGGTCCCTTGTTTGTTTCTTAAAGAGACCAATGACTGTACAAAACGAAAGAATGTTGAGTTCTTCAGCTCTAACATAATCCACTCAGTCGTGTAGAATTGCTGGTGACAACATGCATACATACCATCCATGCAAAGGGAGGTTGTGGCTCATCTGATTGGACAAGCTATGTGCTTGTATTCCTTAAAATCTTCAAATATGGATGCTCATGCTACAATGATCAAGTTCCTACATAATCAAAGTTGAGACTAGCAACAATTGATTACCATATTGTTATACAACTCCTGATGCAGGCATCATTAACACACCTCCTTAAGAATTGAAAAAAAAAAAAAAAAAGAAGTGGGGGCACACGTTACTATTATTGCATACTAAATTCTAATAAGGCAGCTTGATAGCTTGACTGCCAAAATTTAATTTAGCTGCCGCATTCAAGCGAAGAACAAGATAAAACTATAAGCATACTCTGGCTAAGAGGTCACATAATTTCCTATGATACATATATTTTTTGCGCAACCAGATTTTAAGATGATAGCAATTATTGACTCATATTACATTGTTATGATTCACTGATACACATCCTTAAAACATCTTAAAGCACTGGGAAAAGTGGGCACATATTTGATCTGATGGCCTGGAATCCATAATTAGTCTTACAGCTGCACACTAGGCGAGCATACATAATATATTTCGATACTCCCTATTTATATTTTTCCTTCCTCTTTCCCTTGTCCTCGCATTCTATATCATTGAATCCATATAAATGATTGCTAAATCTGAAATCTCCATTCATTCAGAGGCCTTGAGACTTCCTCTGCAGATGACTATATCATTTCTAAAAACCACAAACTCTACATGTTCACTTCCTGTTTTCTTGTGTCAACAAGTTCTGCTGCTCTTAGTTAACAAGGGTATTATCCATAAAAAAAACTTGCAAACAGCCAATCATATCGTAATCCCTTACTGGACACACATATTGATTAAATCAATTGATGAGATCTCTCAATCCCTGCTATCCATCCATTATTCATGAAAAATGGCAAAATCACTACGATAAGCATTCTTTATAGTGCATTCTCATATGCAATGCATTACAACATAGAGAGGATAACTTGATTTAGTGACTCCGTCAGCTTAAAATGACGACAAAACATTCTAAAGATGTCCTGTCCACCATTTCAAAACATGTAAAAGATATGTCTCAGTCTTAAGCTTTGCATTGTCATTGATATACCAGTTAACTTCTTATCTAGTATCAATCCCAGTGTCAGCTTCCTCCATCAATACTTTAACCACTGTAGTGAATGAAACATTATCCGTGATGCACACTCACCTCGTCTAACCAGCATTGAACACAAGTTATTCATCAAGATTCAAGAAATAAGCTACCAATCATGAAGCTGCAAAGTAACAAAACTCTTCGACATTAAAAAACAAAAGGCAATTAAGTAAAAAACGACAACAGGGGAAGTTGAAAGTAGTTGTTGCAGCATACTATTATGACATTATTGCAGACACATATGTATGTATGACCAAAAAGTAACTCAATTTGGGCGCCGGATCCATACATCGGTGGTGATAGATATCATATGATAATCACTAGCGAATGTGCTATAAATTATCAAATAACAATCCATTTCAGAGAGAAATTGACAAATATAAGTACGAAGATTAAACAATAATTAGAGCATTAACCTGTAACCGAGACGAGAAAGAGGAGGTTGCTGCCACTGAAAGATCAACCATCACATATTAACTACTTCGGTGACTACCCATCATCTATCACTGCTTTCCAAAGCTCTACTTCTGGCGGTGGGCAATGTAATTGGCCAAATGAAGCAAAGGCGCCGCCTTTACGGGATCAAACTCCGAAAGCTGCGCCTTTGCTTCCTTGAGCAGCTCCTCGGCAAACTCTCTCGACTTCTCCAGCCCGATGAGCTTCGGATATGTGGTCTTATCGCTCGCCAGATCCTTCCCGGCCGTCTTCCCGAGCTCCTGTGACGACTTGGTCACGTCGAGGATGTCATCCACCACTTGGAACAGCAATCCAATACACCTAGCATAGCGTCTCAGCCGTTCGATCTGGTCGTCGGATCCACCGCCGACAATCGCTCCGATCACCACCGAGGCCTCTAGAAGGGCAGCGGTCTTGTGAAGGTGGATGTATTCGAGCCGGTCGAGGCCGACCGGAATCGCCAGCCCCGTGGACTCGAGGTCGACCACCTGGCCGGCAACCAGGCCCTCAGCACCGACGCAATGGGAGAGCTCGCCGACGGCGCGGACGACACGGGCGGGGGGGACGGGATCATCGGCAGGGTAGGAGGCAGGGTCCGCGATCTGGCCGAAGGCGAGGGAGAGGAGGGCGTCGCCAGCAAGGACGGTGAGGGGCTCGCCGAAGACGACATGACTGGTGGGCTGGCCGCGGCGGAGATCGTCGTTGTCCATGCAGGGGAGGTCGTCGTGCATAAGGGACATAGTGTGGACCATCTCCACGGCGATGGCGGGAGGCATGGCCTGGCGCTCGCGGCCGCCTACCATCTCGCAGGCGGCGAGGCAGAGGACGGGGCGGACACGCTTGCCGCCGCCGAGGAGGGAGTAGCGCATCGCCTCGTGGATCCCCTCTGGGTGGGCGACTGGGACGGCTGCATCGAGGGCCCGGTTCACGGCGGCGGCCTTCTGGAGCATGTACCCCTTGAAGTCGAATTTCACAGCCGCCGATGCCGCGGCGGCGTCGGAGGAGGCGGTCTTGACCTCCATCGCCACACGGTAGGGTCGGCGGCGGGCGAGGACAGCGGCGGAGGAGGGCCGGGAAGGGAAGGAGGGGGAGAGGAAGGAGGAGGAGCGGGCGGAGATGTGGGTCCAGGAGCCCGCCGGGTTGCAGAGGAGATGAGCAAAGGAGGTCATTTCGTTCTTCTTCTCCTCCTCCTCCTCCTCGTATTCCTGGCTGCTGGTAGGAATAAAAAAATGATTGGGGATTATGAGATTGGGAGAATAAAAGGCCGCGAAATTCTAAGGAAAGTGGGGCAGGAGGGGATAAAGAGAGAACGGAGGGTTGAGAGGAATGGATTTGGGGTCAGTTCTCGTGAACATTTGAAGGAGAGGAAAGATTGGGGGAATTTATGCAAAGGATATCGATTACGAGATAAGGGGCCCTGGCTGCCGGCTGGAGAAGGAAAGGGGGTTTAAAACGGAGGGGATAGGGCGGCGAAAAGGTTTCCGCCTTCGTTATCCTTTTATAGCAATATTTTAAGAGGGAGAGGGAGAGGGAGAGGGGGAGGGGGAGGGATTCACGTTGGGTGGAGTACTGAGTCACGCTGGTCGGATGGGATGAGGGAGAAGTATGGGGGAGCATAGCATGGCAAACAGGGAGGTGCGCGTGTTGAGTCAACGAGGAGAGGCCACGTAGATGATTTTGAAGTGGGGCCCACGGTTTCAGGTCGCTGGCAGTGTGGGGAAAAAGCGTTTAACGTTGCGTTGAGGAACGGGCGACACGTTGTCAACGTTTGGACCGCGCTGGAGGGACCGAGGGAGACGCATGGAAGGCCCGAAGGGGTGTCGTGGACGGGACGCGAGATGAGGTTGGGAAACTTCCCAGTGGTGTGCAGGACGAAGTTAGATTAATACCAGGCGTGTGAATTGCTTTCAAGGTGAAAGTATACTAGTGCCGTGGTGGCTACAATCCAGTGTACTCCAATAGAAATTTCAGGTTATGCGCGATAAATATAATAAAATTATATTTGAAATAAAAAAATAAAAAAAAATATCTTTCTTATTCTTGGACAGTGTTTGAATTAGAGGATAAAAGAAGCTGAGAATATTTTTTTTTTTTATCCTCAAAAGCTACAGGTATAAAGAATATTTCTAAAAAAGTTTAACCAGAGATAAACATGGGTTATCCCCTGAAATTATTCCATAGAAAACCCAGAAATAACTAAAGTTATCCATTAATGGCAAAGTTGTAATTTTAAAAAGGTACTTATTTCCTTAGCTATTTCTTGGATAAATGCTGATAGCTTTTGAGGAGTCAAACACTGTCGGTAGTGTTTGACAGAAAAAATATTATCCATGTACAAGTGTACGGAATAGAGTTTATCCCCTGGCTATTCATAGGGATATCTTTTGATTATCCCATTGATCATATCAAATGCAAAAAGATAAATCCATAGGATAACTTTTTTTTACTCTTATTTGGAGGGATAACCAGCTATTCCTGCATTTTCTAGGGAATAAATTGAGGAGATAACCCATGGTTAACCATGGATTATCCCTCTGGTTAACTTTATTCCCAGTTATCCTTTATAGTTATGGCTTTTGGGAATAAGAAAGGATATCCCTTACATATTCCTTCTTATTCCCTATTTCAAACACTACCTAAATAAATGCTATACTGTATACTTATCTAAGGATAGCCTTTTATGAATCAAACACAGAGGATAACTCTGAAAAAGATTAATAAGAAAGGATAACCCATGTTTAACCATGGGTTATTCCATAAACTTATTCCCTAGAGAACCCAGGAATAACAAGAGCCATCTCTTGATGGCAAAGTTATTAAAAAAAAAAGATGATTATTCCCTCAGCTATCCTCTAGATAAATGCTATTTATATACTTATCTAGAAATAACTTTTTGAGAATCAAACATTACCTAAGAAATTGAAAGAATCCGAATGGGATAAAATCTTCCAATCCATATGAACCTAAATCGTATCTAAAGTTTACAGATTTTGCTCGATTACAATCTGATTTTTGGCTTTTGTTTCTTCATTCAAGTTTGAAAATATGTATAGCAAAATTGATGGACTATACAAAGAAAGAGTTTAATTGGTAGTAATTCATTTTGATAACATAAAATTATCATAATGATTATTAATAATTAAACATAATAATTTAAATGATAGCATTTAATTTTTAATAATTTTATATTATTATAAATAGTTAAGATTATTAAAGTTCAATATTGTATCATTCTAAAACCAATGCTATAGAAAAGAATACGAAGGCATATCACGTTAGAATAGTAATTTCTAATTCAGAATACAAAGCCAGTTGAAGAAATGCATTTGGGTTTATTGCTGCCTTGTAAGTGATATAAGCAAATGAAGTTGCTTAGAATTTGTTTGATTTAGTTATTGGTTTTAAATATTGACGAATAGTTAATACTAATAACCAATAATCGCTTAAAATTGTTTTAATAGTGATTAGAATAGTAAGAAAGAAGAGGGCATTAATCTTATATATATAATAGTATAAATATAGGAGTAATTACTCAATAACTTCACCTAATCATTGATTTACAAATCTTCTGGAAGGAAAACAGGACCGTGGTCCCTGCACTCTTTGATGGCATAAAATATCAGAACAAATACGCAACCTCTTCACCTAATTAATAATTTTAAATTAATTGCGCACTAATCACAAGCACCACCATTTGATAGGCCAACCAATGTGAGACGTGATGGAATGGGTAAGGTGGCACTTTGATTTTTCTATGGCCTACCAGTGGTCCAGCATTGTCGTAGATCCAACTGATTTTAATTTGATTTAAGATATATATAATCAGCCGTAAGATAATGCGCGTTAGCCGCGTTGATAATTTTAAATATAACTCGCCACTCTTGCACGGCCACTAAGATTTTAGAGATATTTTTTAATCATTTAATTTAGCTCTCATAGGATTTGTCACTCTATGTAAAATTTTGAATTCAAGAAAATTTCAAATTTACCCTCGTTTGTTAACAGCTGGACTCCAATTACATGAAATGCTAATAACAAAGTTTAAAGAACAATTACTATTTTCAATGGCTTTTTCTATTTTATCTGATTCCATGGGACCCGGATGGAATCATATTCTCTCCAAAAAATAGGGGTAGAAAAAATTCTATCACCGTAAATAAAAATAAAAAAAATTAGAAAAATTCATTCCCCGTCCTATAAAATCAATATATATATTTTATTATTTAAATATTATTATATTTATTTAATATCTTACTTTATATATAATTCTAAAATACTTTGAAACTAAATGCACAAAGCTCCTTTATATTTATTGAAGACTTATATCTAAATATATTTAATTTTTATAAAATTATTCATAATCATAAACTTATGCTATCATGCTTCCTGAGTTTATGATTCAATATATTGCTTATGAATTAGCTTATAAATTTTATAATTATAATACTTTATTTAAATTTATTTTATTTATTATATAAAACTAAATATTTTTTAAAATATAATAAGTAAGATTTAAAATTTAAAAAAATATTTTAATATCAAAATTAAGGTTAATGAAGATGGAGTCTTTGATCGAGTAACGATCTTCATGAGAATAAAAATAAAAATTATATTAAAATAAGATAGTTGAGAATGAAATTCTATGCAGGAATGGGGACGAAAAAATTCTCATCACCATTGATGAGGAGAGATGAAAATAAAAGGCTAAAATATTAGCAATTATGGAAACAAGGAGTGGCTTTCCATTCCATTACTATTCGTGAGAATGATGGATTTTACGAACATATCTCATCTAAAATAAAAATTATAAATAAATAAAAATAATAATAATAAGCCATACAATAAATTTAAGCTCTCTATCGCTTGGAAAACGAAACCAAAATATTTATCTTTCATATCTTCTCTCTTGATCTTTTGCCAGTTTAGAATAGATGGATATTATGGCTATTTTATTTCAAGTGATAGAAAAATTATTGATATCAATAAAGAATTATTTATAGGTGGAAGTTATGATGGGTTTGAGATGTTGCAAATTTAAGTTAATTGAAGAATAATTTTTTATCTCAAATCAGCCAAATATTTTTTTTTCTTTATGTATTAAATCTTTCTATCCTTTTTAGATTTAGCATATTTCATTTATTATCCAAAATATTATGTACAAAAATTCAACCAACATAGAACCAAGACCCTATTATGGGTTTGGAAAAGAAAAAACTCATCTCTCAGACATTTGTTTATTTTACTGAGTTTGGGTATGGGAAAGAATAAAGGATTATAATAAGATAGTGCAGGCTTACAAGCATATTTCTACCCTATTAGAATTAGGAAAGACTTTGTACATCGCCTTCGGTGCAGCAAGTCCTACGTAGGCTGCACCGTTCTTTTTATTGGTCCACATACGCACGACACCCATTAAAAAATGTTAAGATATCCCAAGAGAAAAACTTACGATACCCTAGTTTTAAGCTTACGACACCGTAGTTAAATAGTGAAGACACCGGTTCAGAAAAAAAAAAAAAAAAAACTCACACATCCTAGTTTTAAATTGACAACACCCTAGTTTTAAGTTTAAGACACATCAAAAGGTGTCTACATATTCCAAAAAAAACTGGATATTAATGCACGTCACGTCAAAATTAAATAGCAAAAAAAACCTTATGACACATTAGTTTTAAACTTACGACACCGTATTTATAAAACTAAGACACCCGTTAAGAAAGCAAAAAATACTTACGACACCCTAGTTATAAAGCCACGACACCGTAGTTATAAAGCCACGACACCCACTCGTCCGTACACAAATTTCAAAAAAGCTGGTATTAATGCACGTCATGTCAAAATAAAGACACCTATTAAAAAAGCAAAAAAAAAATACTTACGACACCAGTTATAAAGCCACGACACCTCTGTACACAAATTCCAAAAAAAGTTGGTATTAATGCACGTCATGTCAAAATAAAGACACCTATTAAAAAAGTAAAAAAATACTTATCACACCCTAGTTATAAAGCCACGACACCTAGTTATAAAGCCACGACACCCGTTTAAAAAGCAAAAAAAACTCAGACATCCTAGTTTTAAAAACGACACCCTAGTTTTAAGCTTGAGACACCCATTTAGAAAAAGTGTCTGTACACATATTCCAAAAAAAGCTGAACGGGTATTAATACGGCTTTTTTTTTGGAAGTTGTGTACATATACCTTTTCTAAACGGTGTCTTAAGCTTAAAACTAGGGTGTCGTGAGTTTAAAACTAGGATGTCGTGAGTTTTTTTTGCTTTCTAAATGGGTGTCTTGACTTTATAACTACGGTGTCGTAAGCTTAAAACTAGGATGTCGTAAGTTTTTCTCTCGGGATGTCTTAACATTTTTTAATGGGTGTCGTGCATATGTGGACCAATAAAAAGGAACGGTGCAGCCCACATAGGACTTGCTGCACCGGAGACGATGTATAAAGTCTTTTCCCTTATGTATGGTTTTC
Organism: Calamus simplicifolius; assembly: GCA_900491605.1. NCBI lineage: Eukaryota > Viridiplantae > Streptophyta > Magnoliopsida > Arecales > Arecaceae > Calamus > Calamus simplicifolius. The sequence continues at coordinate 246,793 of UESW01001951.1, read as the reverse complement.
AAAGCGCTGCACAATATGGTTAGCTTTTATTGTTTTAATGCTAATTGAGTAGCTTTATATTTGTTTCTCGTTCATTTTTTGGAGTTAAGAACAAAATTGTTAAAAAAATAACAAAAACAAAAAGACCCAACTCCTTTTTCTATCTACCAAATATTAAGTTCTTTTCTTGTACCCTATATTATGCCGAGGATGAGGTTTAGAGTGGTTAGTTCAAAGAATCTCTATAATATCTTAAATTTAATTTCATATTGAATGAAAAAAAAATATTATTTTGATACTTATTAATTTTTACTATAGTTTTTGAGTACATAGTTTCAACTCGTTAATGAATTAATTGGATGGCCTTGCTATGAGCTGTTACAATCTCTTAAATTATAAGGCCTTCATGAGTACACTACTGAATCTACTTATTATAATTATTTATATTTAGTAATTTGGATGGCATTAATTTATATTTAGGATAAATTGTTGGCAGCAACTTTACTAATTGTTACATTTAATACATATATATTATAATTTTTATTAATAGGCACCTAAGGGATTTTGTGTTTATCTATCTATATAAGATAATTATGATGTAATAAGTGCCTTTTATCTAAATTAATCATGGAAGATATTCTTTTTTTCGTTACGAGAGGATTACAATGACCTTATTTTATACGGTTCTTATCTAATAATCCTTATAAATAATAAATTAATTATATACTTATTTTCTTTACATGAAAAAAGATCTTATTTTATGCTGCTCTTATCTAATAATCCTTATAAATGACAAACTAATTATATATGCATTTTCTTTATATTTCTTTATATGGAAAAGAGATCTCAATATGATATTTTGCTTGCCCTACATTTTTTTAATATATTACTCATGTTTATTATTTACTTTTATTACTATGTAAAATCTTACATGGAAAATTTGATGCATGCTATATCATAATTATTAATAACAAATTGATATATGCAATATTATAATCATTAATAATAAATTTAAGCATTCTATGAAATG
>UESW01001951.1:129129-241913 GCA_900491605.1 Calamus simplicifolius | reverse complement strand
CGCACCTTAGCTCCCTTCGCCCGACGAACGGGTGCGGGAACAGTTATATCCCATCAGGGCAAGACCCCGCCCGAGGCCTCCCATCACTCGCTTCCGGGAGACTGCCGTCAAGATGCCTCAAAGCGACGAGGTCTCTCTCCCGCTCGCCTTCGGGACCTCATCGCCGAGGAGCCTCAAAACGGCAATGGTCCCTTTCCCATCACTCGCCTCCTGAGCCCATCCCCGAGAGGCCTCAGGGCGACGGCGGTCCCCTTCACGTCATTCTGGTCGCTCCTATCGGCGCCATGACGGATCCAGGCGGGAGCATTCCTTACCTTGGCGGCCTGCCCTAGCTTCATCTTCTGGTTCTTCTACAGACGATGCCCAGCGGAAGACTACCCGACGGCTCGACGAGTATCACCGACGGTTGGAGGAGCTTAGCCGCCAGATCACCAATCCTCATGGAGCGGACTACGACCATCGCCCCCCGCTTTCCCGGCGGATCATGGAAGAACCGGTGCTGCCCCGTTTTCGTCTCCACAACTGGATCCATACGACGGCACAACGGACCCATTGGACCACCTAGAGAGCTACAAGGTCTTTATGCGGGTCCAGGGAGCGACAGACTCCCTTATATGTGTCGCCTTTCGGCCACCCTCCGAAAGGCGGCACGTGCATGGTACTCCCGTCTGCCGCGCAGCATCGATTCATTTGTCATCTCGAGCGAGCTTTCCTGGCCCACTTTAATGCGAGCCGAAAGATCCCACGAGTGGCGGATAGTCTATTTGCCGTCCAGCAGAGGGGCAACGAGACCCTAAAAGACTTCGTCGCCCGGTTCAAGGACGCGGCGCTGGAGGTCTATAATTTAGATGATTCTATAGCCACCTTGGCGTTAAAGCAGGGACTTCGTCCTTCCAGGTTCGCCTATTCTTTAGACAAGAAGCCCCCGGGCTCTTATGCCAAACTTCTAAGTCGTGCACAAAAGTACATCCGTGCCGACGAGGCGGATTCTTCCCGGTGGGAGGCTGATAAGAATCCTAGCAAGAAATCAATGCCCACTGAGCAGGCCGGAGCGCGACCTCGGAAGACTAAGCCCCCTCACCGTCCAGACCGCCAACCGTAGATGCTTGTTCCTAAGGAGCGATTCACTCCCCTCATGGCTCCAATATCCCACATCCTGCTGAAAATTGAGGAAGAACCTTACTTCAAGCGTCCGCTCCCCATGAGGTCTGGGACCCCCCGCAATAAGGAGCTCTACTGTCGGTATCACCGAGATTATGACACCGAGGACTGCCGCCATCTGAAGAGGGCCATTGAAGAGCTTGTCCAGCAGGGTCATTTGGGTAAGTTTGTCCGTAGGGGAAACCCTCCTGTTCCAGGCCCAGCGGTGCCTCCTACACTCCAGGCCGATGCAGACAACATCCCTACGGAGAGAATCATAGCCATGATTGCCTGAGGGGCAGGCGGCAGTTCAAAGAGACAGAGGGAAGGAGTAGACCCTGTGTTTCCTTTCTTTGGAAAGGACTTAGATGGAGTAGTCAACAAAACGACGGCGGCGTGGTGGTATCCATGACCATAGCCAGGCATCCTGTGAAACGAATCTTGGTTGATAATGCTAGTTCTGCAGATGTCCTGAGCTATGAGGCTTTTGTTCGAATGAACCTCTCTGAATCTTCCCTTCAGCATGTCACTACGCCTTTAATGGGCTTTACAGGAGACTCTATAAGCACCGAAGGAGAAATTGCCCTCCCTGTCACGGCTGGGACACCGCCGCATCAAAGCACGATGATTATAAACTTCCTGGTGGTTTGGGTCCCACTGGCTTACAACGCCATCTTGGGGAGACAGGGTTGAATATGCTAGATGCTGTCATTTCCACCAAGAGACTGTTGGTAAGATTCCCTACCAGCGAAGGAGTCAGAGAAGTGAAAGGAGAGCAAAGCCCGCCGCTACTGTGCTACCACTTGTCTCCCAGTCCCTTGGAGGCCGCGTCGGCAATGGCACCTGGGCCGCTTGACCCCCGAGACCCGGGAGGGAGGGGGGAGCCGGCCGAGCACCTTCTGACCTTTCCTTAGGAGATGAATCGACGAGGACCATCCAGGTCGGGGCGTTACTGCCCGAAGAGGCACGCGATCGACTCCTCGCATTCCTGCGAGCCAACGCCGACGTCTTCGCATGGTCTGCCGCCGACATGCCGGGCGTCCCTGAGGAGGTAATCACTCACCAGCTCAACCTTAAGCCAGAGTGTCGACCAGTCCGGTAGAAGAAAAGGAGCTTCGCTCCGGACAAGCAGAGAGCTATCGATGAGGAGGTTCGCAAGCTGGTGGCTGCAGGGCATGTCCGGGAGGTTCACTACCCTGAGTGGTTGGCCAACATGGTGATGGTACGCAAGGCTAGTGGGAGCTGAAGGATGTGTGTAGACTTCACTGATCTCAACAAAGCATGTCCCAAAGACAGCTTTCCTTGCCCCGGATCGACCAGCTAGTGGACGCTACATCCGGCCATGAGGTCCTTAGTTTCATGGATGCTTTCTCCGGATACAATCAGATCAGGATGGACCCGGTGGATGAGGAAGCCACCTCCTTCATAACCGAGAAGGGGTTGTATTGCTACAAGGTGATGCCATTTGGATTAAAGAACGCAGGAGCCACATATCAAAGGCTAATGAATAAAGTCTTCAAGAACCAGATGTGACGCAATATGGAGGTATACGTGGATGACATGTTGACCAAGAGTGTCCACGCCACCGACCTAGCGGAGACTTTTGGCAACCTTCGTTGATGCCAAATGAAATTGAATCCGCACAAGTGTGCATTTGGAGTGACAACCGGAAAGTTTTGGGTTTCATGGTGACCCGCCGTGGGATCGAGGCAAATCCAGACAAAGTTCAAGCCATCCTGGACATGAGGCCACCTACAAACAAGAAAGAAGTACAGCGCTTGACAGGGAGGGTGGCGGCCTTGAGCCGTTTCTTATCCAGGTCCGTCGAGAGATGCCTACCTTTCTTCAGGGCCCTCCGCAAGGTCAAAGGATTCGAGTGGACGAAAGAATGTCAGAAGGCGTTCGAGGGACTAAAGGAATTCCTCTCTACCCTGCCACTATTATCCAAGCCAAAAAGTGGAGAAGAGCTCCTTCTGTACCTCGCAGCTTCTCCCGAGGCCGTTAGTTCTGTATTGGTCCGTGTAGACACCAACGGCATGCAAAAACCGGTGTATTATGCAAGCAAGGTGCTCCACGATGCAAAGACCAGATACTCAAAGATTGAGAAGATCATATTTGCCTAGATCATGTCTGCCCAGCGCCTACGGCCATATTTCCAAGCCCACCCGATTGCAGTGATCACAGACCAACCTCTGAGGGCAATTCTCACTCGTCCAGATACATCGGGTCGGTTAGCAAAGTGGGCGCTCAAGTTGGGAGAGTTTGATCTATCTTTTCGCCCTCGGTCGGCCATGAAATCCCAGGTCCTTGCAGATTTTTTGGTCGAGTGCACTTGGGGCGAGGAGCGGCCCGAAGAGACCCCGGCGGATCCCTCACCTTTCGACACCAGAGACGATGAATGGGTTCTGCATGTGGACGGGACGTCAAATTCTCAGGGGAGTGGAGCAGGCCTCATCTTGGCCAACCCGGATGGAGTTGTAGCCGAGTGTGCGCTCCGTTTCCTCTTTCCAGCCACCAATAACCAGGTAGAATATGAAGCTCTGTTGTCGGGGATAAAGTTAGCCCGAGAGCTCGGGGTGAAGCGCCTTAGGGCATTCACTGACTCCCAGCTGGTCACTGGCCAAATCACGGGAGAGTATGAAGCAAAAGATTCCATCATGTCCCGCTACCTAAGTATGGTACAGTCGCAGGCTTCTCCCTTGGCATATTTCAGTGTTAGCTTTATCCCCGAGGGGAAAATGCTAGAGCCGACGCCTTGTCCCATCTCGCCACCTCAGCTGACGGAGCGTTGGGAAGAGCTTATGTGGAGCATCTAGAAGCCCCAAGTATTGATGCAACAAGAAAACTTTGCCGATTGAGCAGGGGCCTTCCTGGATGGATCCCTACCTCCAATACCTTACCAACGGTACCCTCCTAGAAGACCCTGCCGAAGCCAAGAAAATCAAGAGATGGACCCCGAAGTTTTTTATAATGGATGGAAGACTCTATCGTAGGTCATTCTCTTACCCAGTTCTCAAGTGTGTTGGCCCCACCGAAGCAGATTACATATTGCGGGAGATACATGAAGGTATATGCGGAAGCCACCTGGGAGGCAGGGCGCTCGCATACAAAGCTCTTCGGCAAGGTTACTACTGGCTGACAATGAAGGAGGATGCATCTGAGCTTGTCAAAAGGTGCGACAGCTGCCAGCGCCATGCTAATATTCAACATCAGCCGGCGTCCCAGCTAACCACCCTGGCCGCACCCTGGCCCTTCGCCCAGTGGGGTATGGACATTTTGGGACCATTCTCCCCGGCCTTCGGACAACGTAAGTTCCTGGTGGTAGCGGTGGATCATTTTACAAATGGATTGAGGCTGAGGCCCTCGCCAAAATCACGGAAAGCAAAATAAGAGCTTTCTTCTGGAAGTCGATCGTGTGCCGATTTGGACTGCCGCACACCCTGGTCACAGATAACGGCCAACAATTTGACAACACGGCCTTCCGAGAATTCTGCAACGGCCTGGGCATTCATCAGCGGTTCACCTCTGTGGGGCACCCTCAGACCAATGGTGCAGCCGAGGTGACCAATCACACTATCCTCCAAGGACTTAGAGCCCGCCTAGATGGCTGCAAGGGGCGCTGGGTGGAAGAGCTCCCCAGCATATTATGGGCATACCACACGACTCCACGAGCCCTTACAGGGGAAACTCCTTTCAGCTTGGTCTTTAGGACCGAGGCAGTCATCCCAGTGGAGATAGGTGTCCCCAGTCCTCGGACAGAGCTATACCATGAAGAGCACAACCCAAATCAACTACGGGCCGATCTAGATCTAGTGGAAGAGTTGCGGGATCAAGCACAACTTCGCATGGTGGCCTTCCGCCAACGAGCGGCCAAATACTACAACGCTCGAGTACGGCCCAAGAAATTCCGCCCGGGAGACCTCGTTCTGAGCGAGCTGAAGTATCAAAGCCGACGGAAGGAGGCAAGCTGGCACCGAGATGGGAAGGACCGTACCGCATCAAAGAAGTTCTTCACCACGGGGCGTACAGAGTTGAAGAACTAGACGGAAAGCTGCTCCCGCACACTTGGAACGCCGACAACTTACGCCGGTATTATCAGTAATATGCTACTTTTGTTAATTTCAACCCGCTTGATTAATAGCTCTTCAAAGTCTTTTCATTTCTTCCTCAAATGGTCGCTCTACTCAACAAAGACCGGCTCCGCGTCGGCACCAAAGACCGGCTCCATGTCGGCACTAAAGACCGGCTCCGCGTCGGCACCAAAGACCGGCTCCGAGTCGGCACTAAAGACCGGCTCCGCGTCGGCACCAAAGATCGGCTCCGCGTCGGCACTAAAGACCGGCTCCGCGTCGGCACCAAAGACCGACTCCACAACGGCACAAAAGACCGACTCCGCATCGGCACCAAAGACTCGCAAAGGCAAACAGCTGCGAAAAAGCTAAGTATACTACACAGAAAAAGCTGTTTTCATTAATGTCTGGATGCATTACAGGAAACAGCCAAAGACCGGCTCAGCGTCGGCACTAAAAACCGGCTCCGCATCGGCACTAAAAGACCGGCTCCGTGCTGGCATTAAAGACTGGCATCCAGCGTCGTCACTAAAGACCGGCGCCCAGCGTCGGCACTAAAAAGACTGGCGCCCAGCGTCGGCACTAAAAACCGGCTCCGCATTGGCATGAAAGACTGGTTATGCACCGGCAACTAAAGAGACGGCATTGCTCGAAGGAAATCCTCTATAATCTCAACAGCCTGAATAGGCGAAGTGATGGCGCGCAAATCGGCCGCCCAGAGGATATTAACACCCCTTTCGCGGGTGATTATGCGCTCACCCATCTCAGGGGCAGGGGGGCATCTGATATGGCTGGCCGATTTCTCTGGGTGATATTATTTTTTGCGCGATTTCCAAAAATGATGTGATAGCTGAACCCAGAGCCAGCCTCCAGTGCTGGCCTCCAGTGCTGACCTCCAGCGCCAACCTCCAGCGTCGGCCTCCAGTGCCGGCCTCCAGCGCCGGCCTTCAGCGACGGCCTTTGCCTACGGCCTCCAGCGCCGGCTTTCAGCGTCGGACCCCAGTGCTGGCCTTTGGCTCCAGCTTCCAGCGTCGGCCCCTAGCACTGGCCTTTGGCTCCAGCCTCCAGCATCGACCTTCAGCGAAGGCCTTTGGCTCTGGCCTTTACCTACGGCCTCCAGCGTCGGCCTCCAGCGTCGGCCTCCAGCGCCGGCTTCCAGCGTAGGCCTTCAGCGACGGCCTTCGGCTACGGCCTCCAGCGCCGGCTTCCAGCATCGGCCTCCAGCGCCGGCCTCTAGCGCCGACTTCCAGCGTCGGCCCCCAGCGCTGGCCTTTGGCTCCAGCCTCCAGCGTCGGCCTTTAGCTCCGGCCTTTGCCTACGGCCTCCAGCGTCGGCCTCCAGCGCCGGCTTCCAGCGTAGGCCTTCAGCGACGGCCTTCGGCTACGGCCTCCAACGCCGGCTTCCAGCGTCGGCCTTCAGTGCCGGCCTCCAGCGCCGGCTTCCAGCGTCGGCCCCCAGCGCTAGTCTTTGGCTCCAGCCTCCAGCGTCGGCCTTCAGCGACGGCCTTTGGCTCCGGCCTTTGCCTATGGCCTCCAGCGTCGGCCTGCAACGTCGGCTTCCAGCGTAGGCCTTCAGCGTCGGCCTTTGGCTCCGGCCTTCGGTTATGGCCTCTGGCGTCGACCCCTAGCGCTGGCCTTTGGCACCGGCACCTCCCAGGCCGGCACCTCCAAGACCGGCACCTCGAAGACCGGCACCTCAAAGCTGCCAAGCTCCCTCGCCGCTAACAGTGCCATGCAATTGAACAGAGCCTTGTACGCTAATAGTACCATGCAATTGAACAGAGCCTTGTACGCTAACAGTGCCATGCAAGTGAACAGAACCTTGTACGTGAACAGTGCAATGCAAGCCCATCCAAGGACATGAGCAGGGCCACGCAAGGAATTCCAAGTGACCTCTCCAAGATCACGAACGGTCATCGAATATGATGAACTGGCAACTTCTAAGGTCACGGACGGTTTCCAAAAGGTCAAGAGACGTACTTATGACACGTTATTACTCAGCTGTTACCAGTAAAGGATAAGAAGGACCCTCGAACAGGTATATAAAGACCTCAATCCCCCAATGTGGGGAGGGGGGGAGAAAACTCAATCTCTACTCTTGCATTAACAAAAATTCTACTGTTCCACAAATCATTAACTTGGGCATCGGAGGGTCCCCATCAGAATCATCGGTCTGAAACTTTTCTTGCAGGCCCCCGAGAGGATACGGCGACCCTTCTACATCCTCGAAGGTCTGCGAAGATCCAAGCTCGCCCGGCGCTCATCGACCGTGATTTGGCGGCAACATGTATGATTATTTTATAATTATCCTAATATTACTTATGAAAAATAATGACACCACTGTAATTTTTTAGATTAACGACGCTAATAAAATGATTTACTGATGCTTTTTTAGCGTCGGAAATTGACATTTTGATGCGTCATGGAGCGCGCTAATTTTTTTTGCCAATGCTTTAGAAAGCATCGGAATTGGAAATATGGCTCAATATCAGCTCTGGTCGGCATGCCTATTTTTTTTTAGCCGACACTTTAGAAAGCGTCGGCATCGAAAATATGTGGTAATTTTTTTTCCCGACGCTTTTAAAAGCGTCGGCATCGAAAATATGGCTCAATTTTAAGCTGGGTCATTTGAAGCCGAGTCAAGCTGTTATGCAATAAATAGCTATCAATACAGACAGTAGCTGTTATGCAATAAATAGCTATCAATATAGATTAATAATCATTAATATGTCTATAAGCAAAACTAGAGCTCTGCCTCATAACACAACTTTGAAAGGATTAATAAGATAGTTTTTGCTACTCCAATACGAAAGTGAGACAAAAGCAAATGCCAAGTTAATGCACACACTACTTGTCCACCAAAGTGAGTGCTTGAAACATCATTCTGAACATACAAGCTATTAAAAGAACAAAACTGGGACCAGATTGAACTATAATTTAGGATATAAACTTTTAGAACACCCAAGACTACAATTTACTCCAAGTACAAGAAGAAACGCTTTGAGTATAGTATAAAATCATCTTGCATTCTTCACATCCAAATTAAAATTTCAAATATAAATTTCACTGTAATCAACTAAGAGATAGTTTGATACAATATAAAATTTAACAAAATTTAAAAATACATGAAATGAAATATATAAAAAAAAAAAGCCAAGGTCAATGATCTGTAGGAGGAAGGTTGTCACCCTGTCCGCGAGGATCTGACGCTCCAGGAGCCTATAAGAATAATTAAAAATATTTAATTTGCTCAACTATCAATTACAATATATTAGATAAATAATTAATTTAATATAAAATATATAATTAATAATATATGTATTTACCTGATGTGGAACAAACATCTGTATGATAGATGTAAGCCGCTCAATGTGCTCTCTCATAGAATCTATCGTTGCACGATCGTCGGCACGGCTCCGTTGCATCTCCTCCATCGCTGCTCTATCGTTGGCACGACTCCGTTGCATCTCCTCCATCGTGCTCTATCGTCGGCACGACTTCGTTGCATCTCCTCCATCGCTGCTCTGTCTGCGATACGGCTCTGTTGCATCTCCTCTATCTCCTGCTGAAGTTTGTGAACACCATCTGCAGCATCTGTAGCATCACGTGCACGTCTACTCATCTCAGATATTTGAGTGGGGTGACTCCAACTCCATAACCTCTCACTCGACCGTAGCGCTCCGGCCCCATCAGCTCCGTAAACACCTCGGTCTCAACGTGACTACTCTGCGTAGATGCTGTAGAGTCGTCGACACGCTCAGCAATAAAAGTTGTAGCTCTTTCCTGTATTAATTTAAAAAAATTAGTTAGATCTCACTGAATAACAAAATCAAATTAAATCGTTGTATGAAATAAATTGTAATAAATAATTACATAAAAGTCCCTCGACTCATCTCTGACAAAAGTGCCATCATCATGAATATGAGTCATCCGGTAAAACTCCACCTTACGGGGTTCTCGCCCATGCTCATCCATCTACAAGAAAAATTATAGATATCGCAATATGCTTTCATATACCTTTGGGGCTAACGCAATTCAAATTAATTTCAGGTCATAATAAAGATTAAAAGCAAACACATAGGAGGTGCACTTTCGAAGAAGAAAAAGAGTAAGCTCTAGAATTCGCCTTGTATGCTTAGCATTGAGTTAGTTTATTTAGCTTGCAGATTGGAGGCTTCAGAATATTTTGACAATAATCTTTGATGATCAGGTGTTGTTTATAGTGTGTATGATGAGGTTCCAGCGTGGCTAGGGCATGAAAGGGATTGTGCTGAAGAGAGATGCTATTTTGGCCTGAGAACAGCTCAACGACTAATTGAGTTTGAATGTGAGAACTGGACTAGTAAACAGATGTGGGTGGATGCAGTACAAAACCTGCTTCGACAAGTAACTGCTAGTTCAGAGCAAGTAGAGCCCTCCCTGGAAGTACTAAAACTCACCTAGTGTAGTTTATCTATACATGGCAGGCATATTGGTAGATCACTAACAAATCTGAACAGCAGCATCCATACTCAACCAAGTCCCACCAGAATCACAAATGAATCTGAAGAAATAGAAGTTTATTTTTCTCTTTTCTTTTTAAAAAGCAGTAGGAACTTTTTGATAAAATCGGTGCTATATTAAGTATTTGCAGGTTCTAATTTGTGTAACAACCATAAGTTGTGCATCAATTTAATGGTGTAAATGTGTAATTAGATCCAAAATTTCAATTCTGTTGTGCAAACTAGTTGTTTGTATGTTAGTGTATTAGCTCATCTCATTGAATCTAAAATCAAAGTTTTTCCTCATATCCTGTTGTAGTTAATTTTTTCATTAAGTTATTAGAGTCCAATTTTTTTTGTTGGGTGTTAGATGGCTCCTATATACAATCAACTTGATATTAGCTCCTCAAGCTTCTTGCACTCTGTAATATGAGCTTCAATTTTATAGTTCTTGTAGTTGTAGCATTTCAACAGCCAAGATTGGATAAGAAAACAAGCCATCCAATTGCGCTAAATGGAGGATCTAATTTAAGTGATATAATAGTGCGGAACATAAAGATGGTAAGCCCCTTTCGTCCTTTTTTCTAGTCAAAGTGCCCAATTCTCTCCCTCAAGTCATTCTTCAACTGCAGATTCCCTTCATTCTTTTCTCAAAACAGGTTTCCTTGCTGCTTTCTCCCTCTCCTTTTCCATATCACCTCTTCATTTTGGGTTTACTAAACTATTAAACCCATTACCACAAGAAATCCCAGAATCTCACATAACAAGTTCATAGGCTTTTAAGACAACCAGATCTACTGAGTTTACAAGCAGATCTACTGAGTTTATCAGAATTATAGAAACCAGATCTACTGAGTTTATTGGAATTATAGAAGCCATGTTGAGAAGATTTCTGGGAGGCCCGCAATTAATTTTAGCTGTTCAGCCTGTCCACCTTGCCATCTTTGCTATAAAATACCTTATTGTCAAGTTGGATCTGCAAGCCTTTTTTCTCTATCTCCAAAATTCAAGCTACTCAAGGGGTGAAGAACTAATCACCAGCTGAAGGGTCATGATCAAAATTTAAACTGGCAACTTTATTACTTTCTACAAGAAATGAATTATTAGGATAGTTCTATCCCATGTCAATGGTGCCCTTCAGTTACCTCATAACTCCACTAGATGGATTCTATGTAGGTTAAGTGTAGCAGCTGCAATACATTAACAATGTTGGTCCAATTGCCCTTCCAAGTTCCAATCTTCCTCAGAATTTTTTTCACATGCAATTTCATTGCATCAAAGCAATGCCAAACAAGGGCTGCAATACAAATCAGAACCATGTCACTGAAATTTGGTTTGTTTCTCTACTCAGAAAGCCCATGTCACTGAACTAATAATAAATTCTGAAGCATTCTTTCTCTAATTGATGGAAAGCATGATGCAAAAAGACCACAATGATGACAATATAAACCAAACAGGTAGGATGGATATGAAATGGAAGAATTCTGATACAACTGAATTAATGGATCCTTCATTTTTATCTACAAGAAAAAGATCTCAGCTTGTTCTCTTATCATCATCAGTAGCCCACTAGAATCCTAGATCAAGTCAGTTATGTTTTCTTTCTAAAGAGATACCAGAAAAAGGCTATAGATATAGCTTTCGTCATATCACTCATCTAATTTGTCCCCATCTGATTCATAGCTGAGACCGTTACATTGCCAGTGCAGTGCGTCAATAAAAGTAGTCACACCTGAGTTATGCCCACTGGGGCAAGGTTCTACGTTCTCTCTCTCTCTCTCTCTCTCTCTCTCTCTCTCTAAATTCATGAACAACCCTGATATTTGAGATAAGACTAAGGTTATGATTTTTGAATGCAAAGGTCTGTGATCATAAATTGAACATCTCATTTTAGATTCTATCTGTCAAACTTTGTTGAAGAGAGGAGGATATCAGTAGTCAATAGCTATGAAAAAATTGAACTTTTTTTGCATAATCCAGCCATCTAAATTTCAAATAATTCCAAACTATGTTCCTCAAATCATCATGATTAACCACACCACCTGCAGTCTACCATACTTTGAAACGCATCTAGCCATGCATGTAAAACCTAGTCAACACTAGGATTAATGTTTTGATTAATGATCATTGATGTCATTTCGGATTATAATAAGTAAATGATTTGATATAAAAATATAAATTTATATAATTAAGGAACATAGGAACTCTTGTCTGACTCGTGCATAACTCTTGGATTCCGATGTATGAGGAGCAGACAGGGCTGCTCGTGCAGCTTTATCAATATTAGAATATGTCTGCAAAATTAAATAAATATACTTGTTATATTTCGAAAGTAAAGCATATATGTATATAATGTACAATAAAATAACATATTTTAATAGTGTCTTGAAAGATTAAATTATAAGATACCTGTCCCTCTCTGAGAACCAGTAATAAACCAACTTCATCCATTGATGAGGGGGTACATCAGGAGGATAAGTACCAACTACCTGCTCCTCGGTCATATCCGACAACTTGTGCTTCATTTTTAACTGTGCCTTATATTCTTTCCATTTTCGGTTGAGAGACTTCATTACAAAATCATGAGAGGATGGAGGTAGTAGAAACTTGGCCCGCAAAAGAAATATCATAGAACCATTGCAGCATGCATCAAAGCTATTGGCAACCCTGCTTCTAGATTCATAGAAACCAATACATATCATTTGATAAATAATATGTTTACATGACAGTTGTGTTAGAAGGAATCCAACTATAAAAACAATAATTTATTTGTCTCCTACAACTATAAAAACCAATACATATCACAACAGAGACCGGAATTTATAAAAAACAATTCCTCATTTTCTTTATTTTTGGTTGCTGTGCTCTGATGCTTCTAAGAACTGAATCATATAATACAGCTGTTGCTAGGTAAATTTATGGAATCAGGAGAATGTTGTTATGTTCTGTTTTCTGTTTGCTTGCATGATGTAATTGCACCATTGATTTGTTTATGTTGTAACTAAGATTCTCTTATGACTATAATATTTTTATATAGTATTCAACCATTTATCTTTCGCAGTACCCTTAAGACCCTGCAATCCTTATGAAAGCAGGATTCGAGCTTAGTTACCACTAATAGACTTTAACAGCAGGCTAAGCTGGCACTTTTGAGCAGATATACATTAGGAATAAAGCATCGCAGCATTTAACTTTGAATTTTAAAGCATTTTAGAAGTTGAGGTCATTACAAAAAATTGTCTGAATGGCTTGTGATTTTTGTTTTTCTCCCTATTCATGTGATTATAGCTTAAATCCCGCAAGTAGGATTGAAGCTCTATTTTGAATGCATGTGATATGGAAATTAGGCAGCATGACCTCCAAATTGCTGGTAGGTGAAAATATTGCTCAGAAAATGATTTGCACTTCAAACGAACAAAAAATTAGTAGACTGCATTCGCTTCTGCAGCTAGAAGACTTAAAGCAGCTTTGTAAGTTGGGAAGTCGCACCCCTGGCCACCCAGAAAACGTTCTGACTGCTGGAGTTGAAGTCACAACGGGTATGGTTACTTTATCTCCATTTGTTTATGTTGTTATACACAAAATGAAGCATAATTGTGATGAATTGGTGAAGTACCACAGCATTTGAAAGCCGGAGGATCAAAAGATAGCTTAAAAAGATGGCACATAAGAGGTGAAATAGATGTCCCTGTTTAAAAATGTTAGGCATAAACATAATTCCCACGCTATCTACAGAATAGAAATGTCGATGTGGAAGCTTCGTGGACTATTTATCTTGCTAGATCATCAAAAAAACTTGGCTGAACTTAGCAGTCCATTAACTAGGATCTTGTGGTTAATGGATCATGATCATCACATGTGCATGTTAATCACAAGTTGAGATAAGGTCTAATACTAAAGATCTAAGTTAAAATTGACACTTATCTACATGTTTGCATGGTTATGTCTTGTTGCCGCCGGGATCCGTCCTCCGACTCGGGCGCATCGATCTCCAGGGGCGGACCTGCACACAAGTCCTCGCGCGAGAGACGTTGGGGGTGGCCCTCCGCGGAAGACCCTCCGATGCTCAAGTCAGTGGAAGGAAATCGGCGATCAATCAGAAAATGGGGAGGTGGATCTCTCCGGGGAGTCTCTCTAGGGGCGGCCGATCGGGAGCTCCACAAAAAGGGGAGAGCGCCGACGAGCAGCTAGCGAGAGCGGGAGAGTGAGAGTGAGGGTGTCAGTGCATACCTGAGAGAATCTGGGAGTGTCATATTTATAGGTTTTCACCTGGACCTTGAGCGCCTTCTGGAAGGTTCGAAAGTTGTTAGGATACGGAGACGGATCGAATCGGGCCGTTGGGATCCATATCTTGTTTGTTAGGGGATCGACGGCTAGGAGAGCCCCTTGATGGCTTGAGATATGGTAGGTGTGTAGGTCCTAGGTAGCCGTGTTAGGTTCTAGACCACTTCTCAACATGATTCCTTGCCTGGGATGTTGTTACGATAGGTCTAGGCTCTCCAGCGTCAGGTTCCGCGGAGGTGAGTATTGGATCGTGGATCGCTCAGTGAAGCCGAGCCATGAAAACTCGAGGGAAACGAGCTACAAGAAGCTCGGAGGAGCCGAGCTATAGAAGCTCGGGGGAGCCGAGCTATGGAAGCTCGGGAGATCCGAGCTTATGGAAGCTCGGGAGAGCCGAGCTATGGAAGCTCGGAGGAGCCAAGCTATGGAAGCTCGAGAGATCCGAGCTTATGGAAGCTCGGGGAAGGCGAGCTATGGAAGCTCGGGGGAGCCAAGTTGTGGAAGCTCGGGAGAGCCGAGCTATGGAAGTGGGGGGAGCCGAGCTATGGAAGCTCGGGAGAGCCGAGCTATGGAAGCTCGGGGGAGAGGAGCTGCAGGGAGCTCGGGGGAGCCGAGCTATGGAAGCTCGGGAGAGCCGAGCTGCGGAAGCTCGGGAGAGCCGAGCTATGAGAAGCTTGGGGATATTTTGGCGGGCGAAGGGATGGGGTCAGTCTTAGTCTTCTCGCATAGATATTGAAGCAATGATGATTTTACCCCCCAACACATGCCCTCCACTCCCTAGTTCGAAGCGTAGGTTCGGGCATAGGGAGTATAAGTCCAGGTGGCACGCTTTGGATGGGACGATCTGGTTTAAATAGCCCGTGCAATGATGTCCTAATTAATGCGACAGGGCCATCATGCCTTCGTGGGTAAGGCTCCTCCAGGGGCGACGGTTGGGGAAATTTTACGTAGTAAATCCCGATTAACGCGGCGTTTATCGAGGCGGTTCCGGATGCCTTGGGCGAGGCGCCTCTTCTTTTTAAAACGGCTTCCTTAGGGGGGAAGCAAAACGATAGTAGCGCTGTATCTGTTTGTTATATTCTCTCATTCTGTTTCTTGGAGAGTCTCGTCTTTTGCGACGTTCACCGTCTCGCCCGATGCTTTTTTCGGCTAGGATGACGATGAGTCCCGACGACGTAGCTATGGAGATCGTTGCCGAGGATGTGGAGATGATTCGCCAGAGGTATGGCATACCCCCAGATGTCGTTCTGCGAGTGCCGGAGCCTGAACATAGGGTCTCGCGAGATCTGGAGCATGGGGTCTTTGTTTACGAAGACAGCTTGAAAGCAGGCTTTCGTTTCCCTCTTCACCCCTTGGTGAAGGAAATCATGACCCACTATAACATCTGTCTAGCAATGGTGGCCCCAAACAGCTGGCGGAGCATCATCGGATTTATCTCAATGTGCCACCAGATTCAGATCATCGCCACTCTCCCTCTTTTCTGTGCCTGTTATCATCTGATACCCGGAAGGAAATCGGAGTGGCCATACATCGGACCTAGGAGGTCCTTTAACACAATCATGGATAAGCCGTCTTCCATAAAGGGATGGAAGAGTAGGTTCGTCATCGCTGAGGGAACATTGGTTCCGACTTTCCTCGGAGATGGGGAAATTTCGTTCGGGATGCCGAGACGCATCCGGCTTTGTCCGAGCAAGAGGAGAGAGATTTGGACGTCCTTCGCAACGGCCAGGCGTTCTCGGCCAATGACTTGTTATCAGAGGATGCCCTTTTCATAGCCGGGCTTAGTCCTCTGGACCCGCAAGGTGAGTCCTCCCTTTTGTCTTCTCCGTTATTGATCGTCCAGGCGAACGCGTTTAGATTTAACTGTATACCCTCTGTTTTTATAGCCAAGAGGTCGGCGTGGTCGAGCCTTGCCAAGAGGAAGAGAGGTAAGCGCCCAGGGGAGAGTAGCATCACGGAGGGAAGTGGGCCCGAAAAGAAGGCTCGCACTTCCGTTAGATACTCGTCGGATGCCAGTGTGACCACGGAGGGAGCGCCGGAGGCGAGGGGGGATTTGAGGAGGACAGCTGGATCCTTTGTCCCCCTGTAGTGGAGCTATCGGATAGTTCGGACGACATTCCACTGGCTCATCCGGGCGCATCCCCCTTAAAAGATGAACCGGCGACGGATTCGACGGAGGTCGTCGTTTTCGGGGGGCACTCCCCAACCACGGGTTTACTCCCACCC
This sequence comes from Calamus simplicifolius, assembly GCA_900491605.1. Taxonomy (NCBI): domain Eukaryota; kingdom Viridiplantae; phylum Streptophyta; class Magnoliopsida; order Arecales; family Arecaceae; genus Calamus; species Calamus simplicifolius. The sequence continues at coordinate 225,716 of UESW01001951.1, read as the reverse complement.
CCAGCAGGAGAGGGAGAGGGAGCAGCCGCAGTTGAAGAGATTCAGGGCGAGCCCCCTCTTGGGCCTTTTGCGGGAGAGTCCGGTGGTAGCGATGCTGGGCCGCCCGCGGCGGTTTAAGAAGTAGGCCGGACAGAGGCTTCGGCAGAGCCTGCGGGGGAGGCGCAAGCGGCAGCGACCGAAGGAGGCATGTTGGAAGAGGGATTGCAGCGAGATGAGAGTCCTGCAATGGAGACTCCTCCGAGAAGGGTTTTGGGGAGGCTGGCACTTGGGTTGGCCGAATTATCTGAGGAGGCTCAAGCCAGAATTCTGATGGAAGAAGCTGGGAAGCTGAAGGCTTCTCAGTCGGAGGTCGCTCGGGTTGGCCCCTCGGGTGGAGAAGGTCAGCCCAGTAGCTCGAACATAGGCGTTGAGGAAGCATTTTCTGCTTTAATGAGGTCGGCCTTGTACCCGGGTGCAGATCCCTCGGCGGACAAGTTTGCAGACTTGGAGTTGGTTGATGCTGCGTTCGGGCAGCAGGGCGTGGCCGAGAGTGTTCATCTTCTTCCTGATATTGATAATGCGACCCTCATGAAGATGACACGGGCCTACGCCTCGCGGGTGAGTCATCACTCTTGGGTGGTGGACACTTTCCGGTTAACTTGATTGCATATTCTTACTTTTTTATCCTGCAGAGTGTTTTACTTTCTCGAGCGATGTCCTGGCGTTTGAGTTTGGCGACGGGGGCCAGCATTCAGGCTAGGAGAGCTAACGCGAACTCCGATCGTGGGCAGAGGCGTCCGAGAAGTTTGAGGAACTTCTGGCCATTAGCAACAAAGGCTTGGCGGGGATGAAGGCGTCATATCAGGCCGTCCTGGCCGAAGTGTCCAAGCAAAAGCGTAAAGTGGAGGAGTTGCAGGGGCTCCTAGCAAAGAACGACGACGCATGCTTGGAGCTGGCTCGAGTTAAGTCGAAGCATTCTGTGGAAGTGGCGGCGATGCAGCAGAAACATAATGAGAGTTTGGGCCGACTGGGGAAGGAGGCTGCCAATGAGAAAAAGCGCCTAGCCAGAATGCTCAGTGAAGTAGAGGAGAATCTGTGGCGGCGCGATGGCGAAATTGCTGACTTGAAAGTCAGCGTTAAGTGGCACGAAGGGATGATAGCCCGGCTGAGTAACGAGCTATCTCAGGTCCGTGGAGAAGTCGAAGAGAAGCGGTCGAGGATTGACACTCTCCAAGAAAGAATCGAGTTGGTTAGGGCCGATAAAGTAAGGGCTAGGGGTGAGGCCGAGGAGCTGACCAAAAGGTTGGCCCAACAAGAGGAGGAGGTATAACCTTATTCCCCCCATCTTTCTTAGCTTCTTTTGTTGGTTTCTCATGGTGCCGATTGATTTCGGTTTCACAGGTGGCAAGGTTAGGGCTGGATAATCGGGCCTTGCAAGGCGAGCTCACGTCTAGCCGGAGTAGGAGTTCAGAACTCGAGATGCGGGCTGGCGAGTTCGAGGAGCAAAATGTTATTCTGCGGGCTCAAGTCGCGGAGGCTAAGAGGCAAGTTGCGAGGCTAAGGTGCAACTTGCCATGCTCAAGGGCGAGCAGGATGTAATTGGAGCTGACGCCTTCCAACTTGGAGTGGAAGAGTGCAGAGACAGGATATCCAGCGAGCATCTGGAAGGATCTTTCTTTTCTCGATGCCGAAGCTCCTGACATCAGTGACTCTGGAGGAAAAGAGGAGGACGAGTACATTGATGCCTCCGATACTGATCCTGGCGCCGTCCTAGGTCCTAGTGAGGCCGCAGTTTCTGGAGGGCATTCGCAGACCGTCACCCAGAAGGCTAGGGCATTTGAGAAGGGTGAATCAAGCCATGCCTCTGCAGATGTAGTTGGGGATTCTTCTGGAACGGACGTGGTTCCCGACCTTTAAAAGTTACTTCAAAGTTTTGTTTTCCGGGTTGTAGCTCTGCTTGATATCTTTCAATGAATGAACTTTCCACTTCTATCTGAATGTTTCTCCTTGGACGGTCCTTCGCTCCAAATTTTGCCTCAATCGCGAGCGACTCATGGCTTGTTGACGCTATTTGGTCACCTTTATTTCGGGATCGAGAGAACGCATTGGCTTGGCCCAAGGCGGGGCGATAGCCTTGATCGATGAACCGAAAGGCGATCAGGTTCAGTTCACAGTCGAGCGATGCAATAGTTCAATTAAGACTTGAGGAACGAAGTAGATGGTTAAGATCGACTAGTAGGGTAGGTCGGCTAGGACCGACATGCGATATAAGTCAGCTATGGCTGACGATAAGTAGGTCGGCTAGGGCCGACGATAAAGTAGGTCGGCTGGGGCCGACATACGAGGGGGGATTACCGAAGCATTTTTCGTTTCCTCTTGCCACTTCCTTCCTTTTTTGGTGAATGAAGAAGGGTTACGTAGTCTTCGCGCTCATTTTTGTTTCGAGACTCTCAATTTTTTTGTCGCACAAGCTCTTCGAGCGATTAACTTCGTCAGGGAGCGATCAGCGGACAATCGGTTTTCGTGCTTTTTTGCTGTTCTGCCAGCGCCTGCCATTCTGCAGGAAAATCGGTTTTTTATTTCACCGAAATTGATGATATGGCTCTGTAGGGAGCGAAAAGCTGTTTTGGTGCTTTCCGAAAGGTTTTTAGGGCACTGTTCTTTTCCCATGCGGGTCGTTTTGACGTACGGCGCACGCACGCATTCACCATTGGAGGATATTACTTTCGTAGGATGATCTCCTGAATCTGCCAGTCTCCGTAAGGTTAGTGGGTGATTCTCTGTGTTTAATGATCGTGATTCGGGATCAAGAGGAAATCTTTGCATGCGTCACAGTTTAGGCGGTGGGCTCGGCGCGCAATAGGGCGCTGCTTTCATCCCGGGAGGCCACGTGGAGGCATGACCCAGGTGTTTGAATCTCAGGGCTTACGGCCTTGGTAATTGTTCTCGGTTCATTTTTTCCTATAAAAAGGGGAATAGAGGGGTCGTGTTAGGTCATCCCAAAGTTTCTTTCCCATTGGAGTTTCCACCATGCTTATTTCTCTGCTATTGCGAGTGGGAGGGCCGAGCTTTCCTTTCATAAGCCCTTCACCTCCGGACAGCTGGGGTGATGAAGGAGATGCTGGAGAATGGCTCGCCCTTAGGGGATGAGTCCCGGAGATCATATGGAGAGCGCACCGGAGGGGCACAGAGATCACACGGAGAGTGCACATATGCGCTTCCAGTGTGACCTTTGTGGTTCCCGTCTGAGGACGTATGGTAGGAAGTGCACGCGGGCTCCCCATGGCTCGCTTGAACTTCTCCTCCTCCCCCGATTTGGATTCCTGGGCTCGCCCGCCTGGGAAATCTTTCACCACATGGGGAGGGGGTGATCGTGTGCCGCCCGCCGACACCTTGTCCTTGAGCCTTGGCAAGGTAGGGCGGTACACACTCGGTTTGGGAGAGCGTTCCGGCGCCAGGGTCTGCGGGCTTCCTACCTACTCGCCGGGGGGCCTTTCGGTTGGATGGTTCGGGGCAACATCCTGTCCACCCTTTCCGATCGCCTTGATATCTCGGTTGGGTCACCAAGATATCATTATTAACCGAAGCTGGTCGCAACGATTGGTCCATGTTGCCCGCCCATTATCGGCGCGAGCTGACTGTTTGCTGTTCATCCAGCTCATCGGTCGGGACGCCGGAGCATCACAGTCGCCCAGGTCTGCTTTGGAGCAGTTGTCCGAGTTTTGTACTTATCTTTATTTTATGCATTTCAATGCTCTTGTAACGCCTCTTAAGCATTTGTAATTGGTTTTGATGGCAATGAAATAAAGAGAGTTCTGTCCTGTTTCTCAATCTTCATTTCTCCTGTGCCAATTTGTTATTGCTGGACATGGGGTACGCGGCATTCGGTTTTAGGCAAGGATCTCGCGCCATCCGAACTAATCGAGGCTTGCAAGCTGCCCTGGTCCAACCGGAGGATCAGAGATTGTTCGGTGGCAGAATATGCTCCTTATCTTGGTTAGAAGCTCTGAGTTTTATGCCTTGTCCCCATTGTAAACCGAACGTTTATGGCCCGGCCTCGCCGAGGTTCGGAGAATTCATCGCTCAGGCTAGCCGAGGTTCGGAGAATTTGTTACTTGGCCCCGCCAAGGTTCGAAAAATCTGTTGTTCGGCCCAGCCGAGGTTCAGAGAATTTGTTGCTCGATCCTGCCGAAGTTCGGAGATTAGTTGCTCGGCCCGGCCGAAGTTTGGAAATTTTTTACTTGGCCCTGCCAAGGTTCGGAGAATTTTTTTTACTTGGCCCTGCCAAGGTTCAAAGAATTTGTTGCTCGGCCCAGCCGAGGTTCGGAGAATTCATCGCTCGGGCTAGCCGAGGTTCAGAGAATTTGTTGCTCGGCCCTGTCGAGGTTCAGAGAGGTGACTTAGTCGCAATGTTAGGTCCCCGCGGTTTTTGGTGAGGGGCGTCAGGGTGGTACATGGCCACGCTCTTCATTCATGACGTTGCCCCTCCGAGGGGAAGGATCACTGCCCGGCGCTGGAATTCTTTCCTCTTTGCGTTTCTCAAAAGGCGGCCAGCTTAAATGAGCTTGGGGAAGTGTTGGGAGCATTCATTACAGGGGACCGGCAGATCGGGAGATACTCTGTTCAGGGGGTTCCCAAACAGTCCGTCGACATTTACCGATCTTGCTCGGGATGGGGCATGGCCCTTTGGATTCCGTAGGAGCCAGTTAAAGCGGCGACACACGGCGAATTCTCACAGGTCGTATTTATAGCCTGACTGATCGAGATACTCGCCTGAAGAGTATAAATACCGATGAGCGGGGTGCTGGTGCCTACCATCCTTTCGGTTCAGTCTTTAAGCAACTTTCAACATGGCTTTTGAAGGTGGAGAGCAATCACCTGACAGACTAGGCGAGGTGATCAACGGTCCGAGGCGTTCAGAGGGAGTCGCCTCACCATTACAGTTGATGGCCAAGCCTTGGCGTCAGCCTTCGCAAGCCACGAACGGCTTGAGAAGGTTGTCGAGGAGTATGTTGCTGTCTCTACGAGGGAGGCGGAGGCCCTGCGCCGGTGGCGGACCGATAGAGGGAAGAAATAGTGTCACTCCGCCAGCAGGTCGCCAATCTTACAGAACGCCTGGAGGACCTGCTGGCTCTGGGAGTGACAGTGAGCCCTAGCCAGGGCTTCTTCTCTTCTTTTCTTTTTCTCTTTTTGTTTCTTTTGTTTCTCTTTTTGTATTTTCCTTTTTTAATCAATGAAAAAGGCCTTTTTTGATAACCTCTCATTTTATGGGATTTTAGCTCTGAGAAATGTCACTCGTATATGATTGAATGTTGGGGAGCCTGGGTGGCTCTACCGGTTCATGCGCTGAGTCACGGCTTTGTTTGAGACAGGCGCTTTGTTTGGCAGGCTATAGGGGCATTGCCCAAAGATTTTAGCAGCAAAGGGGGAATTCCCCGGCTTTGCTGGGGTTCGTGGCCGGTCATGTAGGGCTTGTTGAACCCTTTAGGGGTTTACCGGAGGCGTATTCTTAGCGTCCGTTTAAGGTTTTCGCTCAGTGTGCCTTTTCTCAAATTGGCCGAAGTTCTGGGGACTATTTGGAAGTCCTTCGGCTTTAATCGGGGCCCGCGCACTTTGGTTTTTTGCCGGGACTTTAGTTCAAGAGTTATTGCTCGGCCCAGCCGAGGTTTGAAGAATTTTTTACTTGGCCCCACCAGGTTTGGAGAATTTTTTACTTGGCCCCGCCAAGGTTTGGAGAATTTGTAGCTCGGCTCTGCCGAGGTTCGGAGAATTTGTTGCTCGGCCCAGCCAAGGTTCGGAGAATTTTTACTTGGCCCTGCCAAGGTTTGAGAATTTGTTGCTCGGCCCAGCCGAGGTTCGGAGAATTTTTACTTGGCCCTGCCAAGGTTCGAAGAATTTGTTGCTCGGCCCAGCCGAGGTTCGGCAATTTTTTACTTGGCCCTGCCAAGGTTCGGAGAATTTGTTGCTCGGCCAGCCGAGGTTCAGAGAATTTGTTGCTCGACCCAGCCGAGGTTCGAAGAATTTTTACTTGGACCTGCCAAGGTTCGGAGAATTTGTTGCTCGGCCCAGCCGAGGTTCGAAGAATTTTTTACTTGGCCCTGCCAAGGTTCGGAGAATTTGTTGCTCGGCCCAGCCGAGGTTCGGAGAATTTGTTGCTCGGCCCAGCCGAGGTTCGAGAATTTTTACTTGGCCCTACCAAGGTTCGGAGAATTTGTTGCTCGGCCCAGCCGAGGTTCAGAATTTGTTGCTTGGCCTAGCCGAGGTTCGGAGAATTTTTTACTTGGCCCTACCAAGGTTCGGAGAATTTGTTGCTCGGCCCAGCCGAGGTTCGAGAATTTTTGCTTGGCCCAGCCGAGGTTCGGAGAATTTTACTTGGCCCTGCCAAGGTTCGGAGAATTNGGACATGACTAAGGACATCTAGTATTAAACTAATCCCACTCTCCGATTCTTAGGTCTACATTGTTAGCCTAAATATTGTGTACCATGGAAGCAAAGGCAAGAAACTACATATCATAGCACCAACAACATCCAGAACAATCAAGAACAACTTTCAGATTTTAGCTAGAAATAGAAACTTGTCTAAGAACAAACAACTGAGTTAACATATCCAGCTTTCTATCCTTTCTGTAATGATTACTGACCAATTATGACTTTTATAATGCATCAAAGGAACTCGAAGAACACAACAGACTATTATTTTGAAAATTTGAATCATTGCTAGTTTCCTCACTACACAATGTGCATATTGGATGATTCCTTCATTATACTGCTTTTGTACATATAGGCCATAAAATATTGAAATATGAATGGATTATATTGCTAATTAGAAAAGAGTGAAGTGGTAACTAAAATGGGACCACTGACCTCTGTTGACAATTTTCCAAACCAATCCTTCAGGCTTTCATTCTTGATTTTGTATGATGAAGCCTATAGTCACATCAAAATCAATTAATGCTTGCAAAATTTAAGGTACAGGTTAAATATTTATTCTACATTAAGGAGATGCATATAAGTGCATTTCAATAATTCAGCCATAATTTAACAACGAAAAAAAGTATAAAAGATCAGTTAAAGATATATTTTTGCATTCAAAAGAGCGATTCATTTCAATTCTCCCACTTCAGAAGAGGTCCAGATTGCAGTCATTTCTACAGAAATGGTGCCACATGTCTATGCTCTCTCTCTCTCTCTCTCACACACACACACACAAGCGCGCGCATGCACACAAGAAGAAGATTGCTCAAAATGTATCTCTTAGTGATTTAGTTTGCTACTTCATAACCAAAACTAATCCAACAACAAAATGATATAGGGAAAATGTAGTGTTGAGTGATTCTTTTGTTCAGAAAAGAAACTTAGATGACAACATGTCCAAGCAAATAAGACCAGGGTAGATGAAATTATCATGGGCTTAGAAGTGCTAAACCAACACCCACACACACACACACACACGCTAACCAAAGAAGAAGAAGAAGAAGATAACTCAAAATGTACCTCCTGGTGATTTAGTTTGCTGTCTCGTCACCAAAATTAATCCAACAACAAAATGATATAGGAAAAATGTAGTGTTGAGTGGTTCAGAAAAGAGACAAGCAAATAAAATTAGGGTATATGAAGTTATGATGGGCTTAGAAGTGTTATACCAAGGTCATTTGAAGATGAGATCTGAGGAACATTTCATGTTTAAATACTAAGACCGGTACTTTAGGATGGATTGAAAAGTTTAGCAGCAAAGACTACTCTATGTTCATGGATAAAAAGTTGGGAATGAACCTAACAATTAAATTGATTCAGCTTGCTGTGTGAGGATTAGAAAGAACAGGTAACAAGTCTAAATGGTTTTCGCTTTGAGGATCATGACATGATCAGTTTCAATCCATGAGAATGTTTTATGAGCAGCTCTGAACCTGATTTCAATCCTTTAAATTGGGGTGGATTCTTTTAGCAGGAAGTTTTTAAAGAAAGAGGGATATTAACGTTAAATAGCATAGTGACATGAATGCCTACCTCATTGGTGTCAGTGTTTTAGCTCATATAAAAGGTAACCAACCCTCAAGGAATCCTTAGGTGAGAAAGGGGTCTGAAATATGCAACCACATCCATCACTATGACACAAATTGTAAGCCAAAGATCCAAACTGAAATTGTCCCTCCAACGAGTAATACTCTCAAGAAAGTTCACAGAAGTAACAAGCATAAATTAGTAAGTTCTTATAAAAGTATGTCAGCGCCTACCCAAGAGCCAAAACAGAGTGCAGATAGCTTTTCTATGCAGTCAGAAGTACTGTGCTTCTTTTCAAGCCACAAAGCTTCTTTGCTTTCCAAAAGCTCTACATGGAGTTGCTTCACCGTGAACTCAAGCTGTGGTATGTAAGATTTGGTGATCAATGTCAAACATCTGAAATGGAACTTTTTCAAGAGATGAATAAATCAACCAAAAAAATTTGAAAATAAATCGTCACTTGGGAGGTCTTCAGTAGCAGCAGTAACAGATTGCCTTCATCAATTTGCAGAGCCAGCCATACAGAAGTTACTGTGTCCCTCAATCTTTTGTCAGCACACTACAAGTTCATGAATATGATATCACCAAGTGAGGAGAGAGAAAAAAAACATAACCTTAGGTACAACCCAGACAAGCAAATATGGGCTTTTAACTTGTAAGGAACAAAAAAAAAAAGGAGGCCGAAGTTCTTCAATAATTTTCAAGATGCAGTTAACATCATAAAGGTTTTAAAACTGCTACCTATAAAAACTAAGAATGAAGCAGATTGACAAATCTGATTCAGGACTCACAGCTCTGTGAAGCAAAAGCCAGCGCAATGTAATATTGCAATCTCTGACCAAAGAAACTAGATGTTGAGAGTTATCCAGTACATAATCTTTGGTTAAAACATGATTTGAGAGAACTGAACCCAACTCAGATGAGAGATGTGTAACCTGCCACAAAAATATGACCAATTTCAACAACACTATAGAGAAAAAGGAGACTCTTTAACAATGAATAAACAAATAATAACATAACCAAAATGATATTTGGAGTTATAGATGTGGCGAGGTTCAATAAAGAACATATTGGTTCATATCATTTAGTCCAGAAGCAGATGAAACTTAATCATACAATAAATAGAACAGAAAGATGTATGAGAATCAAAGTGGTGCATTATAATCACTTTCTATTGAATAAGAAAGTTGATGTTTTTATAGGATCAATTAAGCAAGGAAATTACAAGATATTTTTTTAATAAAGCCAGCTTTTAGATAAGGTGAAATGGGAGACAATTCCATTGTCCAAAAAACTCAAATGAAAAGAAAAAAACACCCATTGTCAGCTATTAGGCTTCATATAATGTACATGATACCAACCTTAGTGCAATGATATTGACAGCGGTCCCGTATAAATGTTGGAGAAACACAAGAGGATAATGATGCTTTGGCTTCTTTGTATGCATCCCATGACACAAACAGATCTACCACAAAATGTAAAAATATGGGAACCACCCAACAATCTTTAAAGAACCTATCAACAATCTCTCGCATAACAAAACCATTGCGTAGAAACTCTGGAGAATAGAATAACAGAATATACAGGTGTCCGCTCTGTAATGATAATGCCACAGTGCGGTGCTGTGGATCTGGATAGTGGTGTACTTGATTGTACAAGTCATCACTCCGCAAACGATGTATAACAGCATCCACCACCAATTTGGGAAATGGAAATCTTGCAAAAGATCTTCAGTCTTTTGTGGAGATACCATACCAGAATTTACAAGAGGTGAACTGGCATGATGAAATGGGCCAGATGTAGGCAGGTGGGCACGACAAAGCAAACATATGCGTTCTAGATTTGGAGAATCAAAACAGCAGTCATGGCGTAGATGTGCCACAAGAAGTTTTTCTCGCATATGGCCACTCATAAAGTACTCCATCAGTATCAACATGCATCCAAAAAGTGTTATTGATTCTGTCAGCAGTTGCCGTCCATATTCATTATCCAATACTCTATCTGGTGTAGACTGCAAATACAAACCTTCCTGTATGAAAAAACATCTCTATATCAGAATAGACTTGGCGACCAACATAAGTAGTGTTTCTTTTATTTACATATTTATCTATTAAGTGACGGAACTAGTTAAATACAACATGATGATGGTAGAATTATATCTAAATTCCTAATATTTTATCTGGAAATCAAGAAGCATCGACAATAAGCATATGGGTTTTCAGATCTGCAGGAAGTGGAGTTGGCAATAAGCATACAGGTTCTAAAAGATTTTCTGATTTTCTCAGAGGTTTATGGAAAAGGAATGTTTGAGATTATGTTATTACAAATTGTAATCTTTTATTAAGAAACTCATGTTGCTTTATTGACTCATCAAAGCAACTGAATACCTCAGGACAGCACTTAAAAGTAGCCTTCTCATACAGTGTCCTATTAACTGTCCTTTTATATGTCAGGAAACAGAGAGACAAAACATCTATTATTTATCACATAGTTGCTTAGGCAATTATAAATGTTAATCATGTCAACTAGTTCACAGTTCTTTCCTACAAGGTAAAAGCAATTTAGGTGCCACCACCACAAGGCCACTTGAGGTAAAATTTATATGGAAAAGGTTAGGGAAGATGCACTAGCAGTCAAGGAAATGCAGAGCGTTTTTACTCTAAAATTATCATTGAAGGAAAATGGAAATATGATACTTTAGAAAGTTCAAGCATTTCACAATATGCGAACGCAACTAACACTACTAACCTTGCTACAAGGAAAGTGAAGACAACAGACACTACAAACCGTGCTACAAAGAAGGTGAAGATGACTGACGCTAAGAACCTTGCCATAAAGAAGGTGGTACCAACAACTACACAAAGGCTACACCTACAAAAAGGGCCTGCCTAGAGCTAACACACCTTGACTCCTAAGTAACAAACCTAGAGGACATAATGAGCATAAATACGATGGGCCAGGGATTAGATGCCCTTCACCTCCCTCCTTGCTTAATTCCTACTCCTAAACTTTCTCAGGCTCAATGGCATCTAAAATTACAGGGGACAAATGACTTTAAGATTAACTAAAAATATAATATTGAAGCGCATGAGAAGAGTATTCAAAAGGGAGAAGAAGAGAAGCAAGCAGGAGAGGGTATTTATTTTTTTTTAAAAAACAATTTTTTAGAGGGGCATGGTGCTAATAGCATTTAGAGAAGGTGCTGTATTTGGAATAATGCTGGAGATCCTTTAGGGATTTCTCAGCGATACCGAGAAATGTTCTAGCCATTTCCTATGGTCCATGAGGTAGCATCTAAACTTTCTTTAAACTAGCCTCTCTCTCTACTTTTATATGCCCAGTTCTTGCTTTCTTAAATCAGATTAGTCAAGAATTTTATTGTTTGACCACAACCCTTGCAATTCCTCTCTTGCATTTTTCACTGTTTGACCACAAACCCTGCAATTCTCCTCTTACATTATTCACCAATATCTTAGAAAAATATGATCTATTCACCTCTTTAGTAATGTTCAAGGCAATTCTTTGGCAGTTTTATTTGCTGGATCTAAAAATTAACAATTTTGATAAGTTCTACAGAAAATTTCTTGTTGGGCAAAAGTATAAGAACATTCAAATATTAATAAGAGAGAAATTTAATGCTGGACAACTGACAATAAGATTCACTTCCAAAAAATATATTGTTTGTCTGGAGCTTACCTAGCCAGCAGGCTCATGCAACTCAATGAAATTATTGATCAAACTAAAAAATAACAATTAAACCATTGAATGTTGTTCTTCAAATTCAAAGTTCACATGTTCGGATCACAAGATCAAGTGGGCCTTGTTGCAAGCAATTCGAAAGTCATAAATGACTCAAACCAGTTATAGATTAGAAATATAGATGATATATGATTACCAATACCATCCATGGTAAGAATAGAGGTAGAGGTAACCAAAACTAATATAGACAGAAATAATTAAAAAAAATATAACTAATTGTAATTTGAATGTTGACTTAGTTCTGAATAGAGCAGAGTGGAGGAAGCAGATTCATGTAGCCGATCCTATGTAGTTGGAAAAAGGCCTAGATGAGTTGAGTTGAGTATATGCTTACTAGTACCATTAAAAGATTTTTGTCCCTTGTCCAGGATTAAGTAAGAACATACCTGAAGGTCATTTAGGTATTTAAGTAGCTCCAAATGGTAAATAACAACACCATTCATCAACAGAAAAAATCTCTGCATATAAGCAGAACAAGATTCACGAAGACCATCTTCAAGAGCTTGCAGTTCCACATTCCCTTCAATCCTTGACTCAAAATCATTAGGAGAGTCAAAATACCTGAGAATATGGAATTAGAAATGAAACATTCAACGATAAGCAAAGAATGATGGCTTATTAATTAATCTGCAAAGTAAAATAATAAATGGCAATTATCTTTATCGCCTTATTCCTGGCATGAGGGAGGGAAGCTTGGGTTAAGGATGATTACAACCATGCAACTCTATGCCATGAATTCAATACAAATTACAAAGGGCCTCCAAGGGGCCACCCATACTCCTCCCATCACTCCACTCCTACAACTTGTCAGAAGCACCTTTCCAGCAAAGAGATGAACAAAATCTCTTAGACTGACCATTATTCTACCGCAACATCGCTACCGGCATCCACGGAAGCAATGCCCAACTATCCATGAACCATAGCAAAGGTACCTAAGCTTTTAGGTGGCTATCCAGGTGACTGTTGAAAGCCTAAGGCCTGGAAACCTGCTTTGCATGTTAATATAAAAGTGAAGGCAATTCCATATGGGAAAAGTTCTCTTTTTTTCCCGAATTTCTATCTAATGAGTCCATAAGATGGACATTAAACAAAATTTAAAGTTTAGTACCCAACACAACCCAGCTCCAGAGTGCTGATACAGGTCCACTTCTATTTTGCTAGTCATCAACATGAATAGTGAAAGAGCATTCTAAAATACCCATTCAAATCTAAAATAATATTTTTCCTCTCTCTTAACAAAGTTACGATCTGGTTAGAACATTTCCAGAATGTCAATCACACCTACTGCTCCCCAAGGTTTAATTGGCTCAATGACAGAAAGCAAACAAAAAATTCCAAGCCAACCCTTGGTCTCGGCCTGCTGACAATTGGAGCACTTCAGTACTCATTATTCCAGGGCTAGAAACATTACAATAGAATAGAAATTAAATTCCATGGAATTTACGATAAGAAATGTACTTCTTGAGGAACTAAATTTTAAAACATATTAGACAATAAAGCCAATGCATAAAATTATAAGAGAAAGAGGGAAGTAATCAAAATTCATACCATTTTTGGTTCCACAACACAAAGCACGCCCATTTTTTTTTTTTTTATCTTTTGTAAAAAATTACTCAAAGATAGACAAAAGAAGAGACAGTTGAAACAAAAAAGGCGATCTGAATGCAATCTAAACAGCTCTTGGAAACTGGCTCACCTGAGGTCGAAGAGGACCGGGTCGAAGCGGCGATCGAGGAATTCCGAGGGGATCCGATCGGAGAGGAGGAGGAGCTCGGCGATCAGGGCCTGGGCTCTGGCGCAGAAGTCGAGCAGTTCAGGGAAGGAGGTGGCCTGGTTGTCGTCTTCCCTCGACCCTGCGACAATCTTGGACGACTCCATTCCCTGCCGGCTCGGAGATTAGGGTTTTGGGAGAGCTGGGAAATTTGGGTTCCGGGAGGGACTAGAGCTTGCCATGGAGTTCAGAAGAACGCCGAGGAGAAATACAGTGCGAAGAGGCCGCAGAGATGGAGAGCACCGCCGTCCCTTATAGCCGTGCGCTGCACTGGTTATTTTCAAATATTAGTTTATTTAATAAAATTTTAAATAAATATCTAGATTAGTTCTTATCTTTATAATATTTTTTAAAAATAATATATTGGTTCCTTCTAATTATTTTTATATTGATTCCACATTATAGGCCATAGTATTGCATTATAATTATTATATTAAAATGGTTATATAATATAATACTACGTTATATGATGTTATCTTGTACATGGAGAAGATATACGTTTTGTTTTTTATTTATAAATATATAACATTATGCATGTATGGTATAGTAAAGATGAAAAAATAAATTACTTAATATTCATGCTGCACAAAAAAAAACTTTATTCTGAAAAAAATATATATGCAATATTAAATGCATTATTGTTCATAATATTAGGATTTTTCATCATTTTTTCAACAATGATGCCATCCTTTTCTATTTTACTAAGCACTATATACTTAACATGTGTATTGATTTTGTGGCTGCTTGTTCAAAGTTAAATGCATTTATATATCAAAAGTATATATGATAATAGAAATAAAAAAAATCTTAGTTTATTACGAAGAATTTAGAAAATAAGTTGTTGAGTAGGATATAAAAAAACTCCATTCAATCCAACCAATCTAGGCCGGGAACTTCTATTTGCACAGCTCCGTTTACTATGTGCATCCCCTTAAAAAAAAAAAAAAAAATTTCTCTCTACACGACCCCCCACCCCGCCCCCCCCCCTCGCCCACTACTACCCCTTTGTGCACCCCCCTCGCTCCTCCCAAATCAGTCGCACACCTGCGCCGCCCGATCCATCTTCTCCCGGCGATCTTCTTTCCCGACACCGAGCAGCATTCTCGGCAACTTCTTCCTTGGCACCGACAGTTCCTTCCCGACACCCAGCGGCAGTAGGTTTCCTAAACCCACCGCCTCCGATTCCCTCACCTCCCTCCCCTACAGCCTCCTCCTCGCCTTTGTTGCCTCGTCTCCACCCCCTCCATCCTTCCCTCCAGTCCCCCTTCATCCCCTTCGCCCCCCTTCGGCAAAGCCCTGGGTCCAGGGTCGAGTCCCTGTTCGATCCTGATAGGCCGAACAGAGAACCAAGAGTTACAATTTAAAATTTTTTAATAAATTTAAATTTATATAAATACTTTTATATAAGTAGCTTAAAAATTATATTTAGTAAAATTTTTAAATTAATTATAATCAATATAGTTAAGTTTTTCAAGAATAAATTTGGATATTTTTTAATTTATTCATATTTTAATCTTGCGTATTAATGCTGATTAATGGCATGTTTCAGATATGGATGCTAATCCCTCACGAGTTAGACCCACACGTCTGCCAAAAGACGTCGTGGCAGGCATACTGAGCCAGAGGTTTCTGTTGCACCATCGTCCCCAGCTGAGACAGTAAACGAGGACATCCCAGCTATGGATGTTGATGATGAAGCGGATGGACCTTGTCCAGACGGTCCAGAGTATGAGTCTGTCCTTAGTAGTTTCAGAACACATATAACAGCCTCCATCTGGAGGCAACAGGTATTGTTTGTTTGTTATTATAGTATATTTTCTTTAATGCATTATTACGATACTGTTATATAATTTATTCATGTTATCCATTTATATTTTATAGGAATGGGCCCCATTGAAGTGCATGAACCATGTTGCCAAGGTAGGTGAGTGGCAGTGATGGGCATCGGGCAATCGAATAGGAGGTTCAGAGCATTAGTTCAGCAGTCGGGCCTGGTTGAACTAGTGCACTGCTCTTATTGGTTCGACGATAAGTTCTTGTCTCGGGCTTCATAGAGAGATGGCAGTCCGAGACAAACACCTTCCGTCTTCCCTTTGACGAGATGACGATCACGTTGGATGACGTTGCTACCATATTAGGAATTAGTGTCATAGGTGCCTCAATGTCACTGTCATGTGATAGGATGAGTGATCAGGATGCTGAGAACCTACTAGTGGAGCTATTGGGTGTGTCACAGGTAGATGCGCGTCAGGAGGTGCTATCAGTACGCGGTCAGTATGTGAGGTTAAAGTGGCTGAAGAGTAATTTTCATGCTGTATCTGATAGAGATAGCCACCATAGGATAGAGTGTGCCCTGAGATAGCCACCATAGGATAGAGTGTGCCCTTTCCACAATTAACGCTCTGCTCAGAGCTCTCGAAAGGCCACCCTGAAGAGACTCTTCAGTTGGAGCCTTCTCCCCATATTTGTTTGTTATTGATCTTCGCTGACTTGAGCGTCGGAGGGTATTCCGTAGAGGGCCACCCCCAACGCCTCTCGCGTGAGGACTGTTTTGTAGGGTGCAAAGGTATTTGCTATTTTTGTTAGGGTGCATACTCTTTATTAATAAGAGCGGATGAGGGTGCCTATAGCTTATCTTTCTCTACTTCAGGATCTGGATAGGGTGAGCACATATGTCTGGGGTGCTGGTGCCTTGGCTCATTTATATCGGCAATTGGGGATTGCGTCTAGGGCATCCGTTCGACAGATTAGTGGATATATGATGCTGCTCCAGGCATGAATTTATGAGCATTTTTCATTTCTCACTCCTCATCCAGCCCTGGATTATATTAACGCTAGGCTCTGCGTGCACTGATGGATTTTCGGTAGGCCACCGTGTACCACGATGGACCATTTAGTGATTCTACGCGAGTCCTTAGACGTTTTGAGGGCTGATGAGGTATGTACCTTAGACCATGCATTTGTATATTTCTATGATTTGCCACATATTATTAAACTGATTAGGATTTATCTGTTGCAGGTAGTTTGGGATCCCCATCGTCATATTCAGGAGGATCATTCATTCCTAGATATTGCATTCTTTAATGGATGCCTGAAGTGTATGGATATCATAGAACCCTATCATCCTAAAAGGGTTCTACGACAGTTCGACAGGATACAAACGATCCCCCGCGCTACTAGCCCCTGAGCGAGCCAATAGAGGATCGACAGCAGCATCGTACCGCATCTGGTACATCTTCTATGATCATATGTGGGAGAGGTGGGAGGATCACCTGCTGAGCCGAGCGAGCAGGAGCCATCTGGTGACCCAACCATCAGATTGCATGCCAGGATATATGGATTGGTATTCTCGTATCACGCACCTGGCAGTTCACCCCCAGAGAGCTGATCCAGTATCTATTCCCGATCACGTCCCGATGATGTTGATACTAACGTGCAAGGGCAACGTATTACAGATGTCATTAACATTTGCACCAGCATTCTACATATGGGTCGAGAAAAGATTACATCACAGGGGATCGACCTGTACGATGTTATTTCTTAGATGTCACAGGTGTTGCAAGATCAGTATTTATCAGGTGAGCCTGATGTACCTAGCCCTAGTCATGCATCGCTATAGCAGTACATGCATCGACGATGGCGAGATGAGGATTGATGATGTACCATATGTATTTTTTTAGCTTTTAGTACATCTTTTTGTAAAATACATTGAAATTTGAATAAAAATTTGAGTTTTCTTTAAATGCTCTTTTTTGTTCCAGAGTCCATAGTTGAAGATTAATATCAAATGCAATATACAACTCAATAGTTTCGCTAATTATAAATTAGTAAACAATCGCATGCTAATAATAATCTCGCTAATTAAGTGGAGTTCGATAGCCGACACGCCCCGGCATCAATCAACAAAGACAATTAACTTGTGCCCTGGCACTCACTGGCATGGACCGACCGACATGACCTAACTTGTGCCAACATGCATCAGCACACTCTAACATAGGTCGCCACACATCGGCACTCTCTGGCACGGGCCGATCGGCATGCCCAACTCATGCCGGCACGCATCGGCATAGGCCGACTGGCATGCCCAACTCGTGCCGGCATGCATCGACATGCTCCGGCACGGGTCGATCGGCTGAACCGTGGGCATAGATTACTGAATTTGCAAGGTCATGGCATCAATCAACAAAGACAATTAATGACACATCAATCAATAATATAAAAATACCGATATATAAAAATTTCAAACATTATACAACTTTGTATATTGATAAAACTTGCAATCTACAACTCAACAGTCTCGCTAATAATAACATCCGACGATATCGTTTGTTTGAACTGTTGAATCCTAGATTCATAAGAAGTTGCCCATCCGACGCACATGGTAAATGATATCTTTGCCAGTTGCTCGCTATTGGGGAAACGGATGACCCGGCAACAGAAACACCTACAAAATAAATAAATTTGTAAACAAAATGATTTATGAGTGATTTAAGGATGAGTAAGAGATATTTAACTAATACCTCCATAAAATGATTGTCATTTACGAATGCTACTGCAATGTCTTTATGGGATAGAAGAGGAAGAGGCATGATCTAAGAGGTAGGAATGTAAGACATTGTTGCAAGGAGAGGTGGTATAAGACAACGTTATAGCAGGACGCTATAAGGTGCCCCATATCCGGCAACGTCATCCACCGGTCAGATGGTGGATAATTCTCGAAATATGATAATGCTTGAGCGATCCCGTCAAACCTCCCTTCGACAACAAATAAAGCGCGATAGTGCTCTGAATGACTTTGCAACTCGTCCAATAAATCCTTCATAACATGGAGCCAATCCTCCTCTCTAAATCCAAGCAAGTCAACTGTTCTCTGAATCCGCAGTTGTCATCAGCTTTTACGTCCTTGATATGTTGGATGAACAGCCTTAACCCATTTGGAATTTGATCAATGTAGATTGTTGGCTTATATGAACGGGTTCAAGGATGAAAAACCTGCAAGCCATATTGAATGATATTACAAACAATCGCATGCTAATAATAAATGTCTAATAATAAACAGCACGGGCCGTGCACACCCCGATACACACCAGCATGATACTCCATGCTTCTTACCTTCTTTCTTGGTTGCCTCTTTTGCACTAGAGTCAGTGGGGTGCCCGTACCAGATGAGTAACTATCATGTCCAAAGAGAACCAACTCAAAGGCAGAAGGATCACGGTAAGTAGACGTATCGACCTTCCATGAAGTGCGGCCATGTGAACTGGTCATCCTTTTTGCAGGTTCTTCAAGAGAAGTACTATCTGGGCTTGCAATCTCTCTCAATTTCCTTAACATCTAATTTAGAAGCTCAATCTAACTGCTTGAATTTCTTAGCAATTATATCCAACTCTGGTTCACAGCTCAGCATCATAATTTGCACATTTGAAGTAGGTATCATATCAAGTTTTCTCCAATGAGGATTTATACAGTCGAGGGAAATAGGTCGACCTTCCATTCTGTACCACACAATCTCATGAGCGCATGGTAATCCATGTGTGCATCGAATAGCACACCCATAAACTGATTTATCAATCCCAACTGAATTGGTTCGGTTTGCTTGGGCGAGGATAAGATTTAATACAGTTATAGATATAAAACTTTGCAGTTCTTTGAATTCAGCAGGCTTGAAGTTGTGTTGCACGACTTTCAAACTCTTTTCAAATGAAGCTTTGATGTCACTGTGCTGCAACTCAATCAAACTATGAATTTTTGTCCAAGATGACTCGAAAGTCCCTTGGCTTGATCCAAGCTGTCTTTTAAGCCTTGCATGTGCACTTTCAGCCCTAGTAAAGTAATATAATTAAATAAAAGTTAGATAAAAAATATATAATTAAATTATAAATTTATAAACGTAATCAATTTCTTGTGATACCTATTAGTTGTCACATTTCCATAGTGCCTACGTGCATCCGTCCACACTGCAATAAATCTTTCCTTGAACTTGCTTAGCCAAGTATCTGACACATATCGTAAAGATCTGGATAGGTACTAAACTCTCTCTGGAGTGCACTCCAGCGATCGTTATACTCATCTTCTATGGTTGACAACACTAGTATATTCCAACTCAATATAAACTTATCCTATTTCTCCTTCGTTTCAAATAATTTTTTGCACTGGATCAAAACATTCTTACTAATATGCCATCTACATAACAAATGTGTTGCCGTAGGAAATACCTTCTGAATTGCATTCAATAAAGCCAAGTCTCAATCTGTGACTATCACCTCAGGCAAAACATCAGCATCCATGACTAATGCACATGTATAGTTATCTTTCTGCTCAGAGTCCATGTATATAAAAGCAATAGAAAATGTGAGGTTAGTTGATGTCAACCCCACAATCTCTAAGAGAGGAAGATGATATCTATTCGTCTTGTAAGTGCAATCCATTATCAAAACACGAGGAAATGTACGTAATAAATCTATGCTGCCAGGGTGAGCCCAAAACAAGTCACGCACAACATCAGACTCGATACAGTTCCTATGCCACTCAATGTACTTATACTCGGATAATTTACCCAGAAGATGTTGCATCTGAGATCTTTCAGCTTTTCTACAACCTTACACCTCTGCCATGCATTGTAGATCGTCTTTATGCACGTAACATTAAGGGCATCCCTTTGCTTCAATGTGGACAATATGACCTTTAACCGAACCGAAGTCTTCGGCATATCCACTAACAATGAAGTCTCCTGCTTCGATAATCGTTCAGCATATGAGTGCCCTTCGAGATGCTTTGCAGCCGGATGATTATGCAATCCATAAATGACCATTAACATCCAATCATCTGCAGTGTCCAATTTCTTCCCTCTTAATGCAAAAGGACATCCACACTTCTTAGTGCCACTGGCCCTGATCTTTGATCCCTTTTCCTTTATACTTTTACTTCTGCAGGTACCACTCCTCTCGCAAGCAAGTACAATTCTTGATTTCTTGCTATCAGTACCCGAATCAGAAGTTTTAATAATAACA
Organism: Calamus simplicifolius; assembly: GCA_900491605.1. Taxonomy (NCBI): domain Eukaryota; kingdom Viridiplantae; phylum Streptophyta; class Magnoliopsida; order Arecales; family Arecaceae; genus Calamus; species Calamus simplicifolius. The sequence continues at coordinate 205,196 of UESW01001951.1, read as the reverse complement.
ATAAATCCATTCCTCCTTCCAGTTTTCGACACCAATTACACAAGTCTTCTCTGCTCTTGAATATCTACACAATAAAAAGTTTTATGTCAGTAAACAATTTTACGCATCGCCTAGGGTACTAATAAAACAATTGCAATCAAAATTATCAGACATCGTAAGTTGTAAATTCATTTGTGTAATCCATCATACATTCAGAGCCAATCATGCTGCTTTCGGTTGAAGCATCACCCTACACGGTCAAAAAATAATCAATTTAAACCCTAAGCCCTAAACCCCACCCCTTTGTTCGGCCCTGTGTGGCCAAACAGAAGCCTTCTGTTCAGCCGAAATGGGCTGGACAGAGGGCCCCTGTTCGGCCCATACTGGCCGAATAGAAGCCTTCTGTTGGCCACACAGGACGGAACACAATGCTCTTGTTCGGCTCTTTGTGGCAGAACAGAAGGCTTCTATTCGGCCACACCTGGCCGAATAGAAGCTCATTGTTCGGCCAACCAGGGTCGAACAGAAGGCCTCTTTTCGGCCTTGTATGACCAAACAAGACGCGGACCGTAAAAAAAAAAAATTTTGATGCAAGTTAAATAACAAACCTTTCTGTCCATAGATTCTTCCCAAATCACTACTTGCTTGTCCATTGTTCCATTAAGGGTTGAAATATCTTCAATCAAAAACTCAATAGATTGATTGAGCAATTTTTTTTCATGTTCGTTTGGAGAGGGGTGGGGAGAGGGGAGGGCGGGTGGCTGTGCGGTGGAAGGGAGAGTTGTTTTTGTTGAGGGGTACAGAGAGTAAAAATAGGGGCATTTGATCCATTATTATAAGGGTAAAATTAGGCTTTTTTAAGTTGGGATGGGGGGGGGGGGTGCACAGAGTAAATGGAGCGGTGCAAATAGAAATTCCCATCTAGGCCACTCATACATGTAACCAATAATTTACTATGTATCTTTTTCTTTCATAATTTAAATCACGATTGATTTAAATTTCTCTATTTTAAATATAACAACATTAAAAAAAAAATTCTTTTTTATACGTAACATAATTTAAAACGTTGTAATTATAATTTCTCTAATATTTATTATGCATGTAGGATTTCAAAAGAATTTCTCTTTTTTATACATAATATAATTTAAGATTTTATAATTATAGTTTCTCTAATATTTATTATACATGTATGATTTTTAGTATCCTAAAAATGATGTTTACATTGTCCAACTAAATGGTATTTTTGATAGTAACCAAATAATAAATTTTTAATTTTGCAATCATACTTAGTTATGCAGCAATTAAAAAATAGCTTTTCAAAGGTTTTTTTTAACAATATAATAACAACAACAACAACAAAATATTAATTATAAACTAGTTAGGAAGGGCTCTATGAATCATTTTTCTTCGTTCAACTCTATTTGAGCCTCTATTGGAGTCATGTTCATAGAATGTGACTATAATTTTATGCTAGCTATCAACATATTGAATCATTTCTTCTTTATCAGAGCTTGAGACTAGCTATTATAAAAATATCATGCATAGGCAAAGTTTAAAAAATATTTAAAATTATATACAATTATTAATGAAATAATATATAAGATTTGCACTTTAATATCTCCCTAACCAATATGTATAATAATAGTATTGCTTCATGCCAATAAGAGGGATGGGTTTGAGAGGAAACAAGGCGAGGAATTAGTGGTAGCAATGGAGGTAGCGATGAAGTTTATGAAACTAGGATCGAAGCCAAAGGGTTCCAATCTGATGCGAGCGACATAGTGAGGCCTTTTCTTATTTGAAGATATAGGTACCGGTTATGTGCTTGTTCTTTGACCTACTATTTATTAACCTATCATATGAAATCAGAAGATTTTTTAACCTGACCCTTTTTGGCATTGAATGAAATTTTCTCATCAATAGCATCCCAAACTCCATTTGAAAACTTCAGAGCTTGCAAATATTAATAACAACTTATCATGCTCAATTCCAACCTCTATCGGCAATCTGACTTAGCCGAATGGATTTCATTTACGAGCCAATTCATTGATTGGTAGTATCTCTAAGATCCTGGGGAATTATCGATCTTTGGAATATCTTGATCTCTTATACAATCAGCTTATAGGTGGCATACCTAAAGAGGTAGTCAATCTTGTCTTGCTTTCTGGATAACTTGGCTTGTTATATATAAACTCTCCAGTCGGGCCCATAATTTAAAATTTGGTAGCTTAGAAAATCTCGGTGAGTTGCATTATTGGATAACAATTGACTAGTGAAATTCTTGAAAGCATTAAAGGTATCGAAGGCAACCACTTGCAAGAGATCATTCCCTGATTGATGAGCAATTTCAAAGGTATTCAAGAGTTAAATCTTTCATGCAATAACTTGTGAGGTGGTATCCCACAATTTCTAGAGAAGTTCAAATTTCTGCAACACTTAAATCTCACTTTTAATAATTTTGCAAGGTGAGGTGCGTTTGGAAATCTGAGTGCGATTTTCGTTGTTGGCTGATGAGGGGTAAAATTATCATTACATTAAGACTTACATACATCAACAATTGGGTCAAGCCCAATCACAGCATCTCGCCGGCCAGCTATCATGACCACCAATTGGCGAGGCCGAATCGCCCTTAGCGAGGTCAATCGCCTTTAGCAAGGTTGGGTCGCCTTGGCAACCCGAGCCATCCATTTATCTCGGCAACCCGAGCCATCCATTTACCTCGGTAATCCGAGGTGCCCATACCTCGGTAACCCGAGCCATCCATTTACCTCGACAACCCGAGCCGTTCTTATACCTCGGTAACCCGAGCCACCTTTATACCTCGGTAACCCGAGCCACCTTTATACCTCGGAAAACCAAGTTGTCCTCTACCTCGGTCAGATCGAGGCACTCGAATACCTCTGCAAAATCCGACGCGAGAGAGTTCGTATCCACAATAATCGAATAAGATTCCAAACGAGAAATCATACCCCGGAGTGGCCTAAGGGCCATAAAGTAGCCTAGAACCTACATGATCATTGAATCTCAAGGCATCAGCTAGCTCTCTCAGCCATCAATCCTCTAACTGACAAGATACGGATCCTACTGACCTCATAACAAACTTGATTCGAATCCGTTTCGAATCACAACTACTTTCGGACCCCCACGATGCGCCTAGGGAATCAGGTGATCCTCTATAAATACCACAGCACTCCAACCTCTCAGGTATGCGCAAATTCTAAGGCAATCTCTTACGCATTCATTCCCTGAATCTCATACTCCATTAGAGCTCTCACAAGAGCCATGAGGAACATTTCTATGAGAGTCTTCCCTCACGTCTGCTTGCTGTGAATCTCCACTAACTTGGGCGTCAATGGGTCCCCCGCAGAGGACAACCCCAAGGGAATCCTTTGCGAGCACTGACTGTCTTGCAGGTTCCACCCCGTACGTCGAGATCGGTGTTTGGACTCGGAGCCGGAAGCTCACCCGAGTCAGAGAACGGATTTCCGCGGAAATAAATTGGCGCTTGAGGAAGGGCTTTTAAGTCCCATAAACTTGTAATCCAGGAGACAAAACTTAAAAAACCAAAAAAATCATCCTCTAATGGCCAATTGAAAGAGAGCCACATCCGAGGCTCAAGATCATACTGCCTCTCAAAGGCCTGATCCGATTAGCGGTGTAGCACCTCCGCTACCACCGCCAGCTGAAACTCCTTCACCATCGGTAACGGCGGTAACCCTGGACTAGTTCGCCACTCTGGTTCAGTAGGTCCAAGCATTGACCCAGTTGGTTCAGGGATTCCAGGCGATCCCTGGAACTACTATCCCTGCTTCTCAGCCTCATGAGGAGGCCGTTGCCCCTGCCCCGCCAGCGATCTCTTCTTCCGATCCGCCTGAGGCGGCGGATCGCGGTCACCGGCCCGCAAAGGCGAAGCTGGCGCTGCAGCGAGCTGGAGGAAGAGGCCGCTCAGATCCAGGCGGGTTCGCTCTCTCTCCCTGGTGTCTTCCCAGGATTTGACATCGCTGCCGTCTTCTTCTCGCTTGATTCCTCATACCACTCTGGATGAATGAATCAGACAATAGATGCAGGAGATGCGTCGGGAGTGGCGTCAGGAGTTAGACACCGTCAGGCAAGCCCCTCCGTCCTAGCCAAAGGCAGAGCAGGGCATCCCCTTCTCCGAGAGGATCATGAGGGAAGTGATTCCCCTTCATGTTAAGCTCCCCAACATCGAGCCATACCATGGATCCACCGATCCCGATGATCATCTGAGCAGCTTTAGATCCATCATGATGTTCCATGAAGCGTCGGATGCGATCCTTTGTCGAGCCTTCCCTTCACTCTAAGGGGATCCGCCTGAACCTGGTTCAACGATTTGAAACCAAGTTCCATTGATTCTTTTGACGAACTGAGCTATTTGCTCATTAGCCAGTTCATCAGCAGCCATCGCCACCGACGGAGATCTGATTCCCTCTCTGAAGTTAAGCAGAGAGAGGGGAATCACTGAAGAGCTACCTTGATTGTTTCAACATGGCCCTCCTAGAAGTCAACCATCTCAACCGCGAGGTGGCCATGTCTGCCCTAGCCGAAGGGGTATCGAAGGAGGAAGACTTCTATCTGGCTCTAGAGGTTAATTACTCGAAGAGCCTCTCAGACATGATGTCCCTGGCGGATTAATATGCCAGGGTTGAAGAAACGAGGAGGTCAGCTCGAGCTGAGCAGCTGAAGAATGAGGCAAAGGGCTCAGACAAGCAACGAGCCTACTGTCGTGTAAGCCCGCCTCGCCACGGAGAGCTCCTCCACCACCGCCACGAGGCCGAACCCGGAGTCCTGCTCGAAAGTTCAACCATTACACTCTCCTCACCGCACCAAGAACGCAGATCCTGATGGAGATCAAGCATCAGCTTCCTCGACCCCCTCCTCTTCGAGGCAACGGAGCTCGGAGGGACCCGGCCAAGTACTGCCACTTTCATCGAGACTACGGGCATGATACCGAGGACTATTGGCAGCTCAAGAATGAGATCGAGCAATTGATCTAGCAAGGCAGATTGGACTGGTTTAGAGGGCCCCCTGGGCCAAATAATGAAGAGAATCGCCAGCCTGAACCTTGTCAACTCCCACCACCAAATCCTCCAGTTATTGGCAATGTTAATGTGATAGTTGCGGCCGACTCCCCATCTTCTTGGCCAGGCGAGGAGGAGAACCCGCCGAAGAAAGCTCGGGTTGATGAGCTCACTTTTTCTGATGAAGATCTCTGGGAGGTACAGTACCCCATGATGATGCTCTGGTTGTATCTTTGAATATGAACAATTATGATGTACATTGCATTATAATTGATAGCGGAAGCTCCGTTAATGTTTTGTACTTCGATGCCTTTGTGAGATTAAGATTCCGGGTAGAAAGGCTCCAACTGTAGAGTCCACCCTAGTAGGCTTCACAGGTGACTCCATAATCCCCGAAGGGGTCATCACTCTGACGATCCGAGCCGGCACTTGGCCCTGTGTGGCTACTATGCTTATGGATTTCCTTGTAACTAAACTTCGGTCCCCTTACAATGCTATCCTCGGCAGATCGGGACAGATATCTCTCAAGGCCATCATTTCTATTCCTCATCTCGCCATGAAGTTCCCCACCGAATGGAGAGTGGGATTGTTCGGGGAAGCCAGATTATAGCTTGGCACTGCTTCGTCGCCGACCTTCAGTCCAGAAAACCCGAGGTAGACGGACTGGATGCCTAAGAAGATTTCGCCGAACAACAAGGAGAACCAGTCGAAGAATTGGAGGAAGTACCACTCGACGAAGCTCGGCCCGACCGAATCATAAAGATTGGGTCACAGCCGGAAGAAAAGCCTTGGCAAGAGCTGATTGAATTCTTCCGGAAGAATGCCAATGTCTTTGTCTGGTCCACATCAGACATGCCCGGAATCAGCCCAGATGTCCTGGTTCATCGCCTCAGCATGGACAAAACATTTCGGCCGATCAAACAGAAGAAGAGAAGCTTCGCCCCTGAGCACCAGAAAGCCATTGAAGAAGAGGTGGATAAGCTCATCAAAGCCAACTTCATCCGAGAAGTCAATTATCCTGATTGACTGCGAATGTGGTTATGGTGAAAAAGTCGAATGGCAAATGGAGGATCTGCATCGACTTCACCGACCTCAACAAGGCCTGCCCAAAAGATAGCTTCCCTCTTCCTAAATCTACCAGCTCGTAGATTCGACTTCGGGCCACCAAATGTTGACTTTTATGGATGCCTATTCAGGTTACAACCAGATCCGGATGGCGCCCGAGGATGAGGAAAAGACCGCTTTCATCATCGACCGAGGTATCTATTGTTACCGAGTGATGCCCTTTGGTTTGAAAAATGCAGGTGCCACCTACCAAAGGCTGGTCAATAAAATCTTCAAGGAGCAAATCGGCCAGAATATGGAAGTTTATGTTGATGATATGTTGGTGAAGAGCAAGGAAGCATCCCAACAAATCGAAGACCTCACGGAAAGCTTTGCAATGCTTCGGAAGTACCAGATGAAGCTCAATCCCACCAAATGTGCTTTCGGAGTCAACTCCGAAAAGTTTCTAGGCTTCATTGTCTCCTAGCGAGGCATTGAAGCAAATCTCCAGAAGATCCAGGCCCTACGGCAGATGGCCCCTCCAGGATCAATCAAAGACGTGCAACGCCTCACCGGAAGAATAGCGGCCCTTAGTCACTTCATTGCTCGGTCAGCCAAAAAGTGTCTTCCCTTCTTTAAAGCTCTTCGATCGGCCAAAAACTTCCAATGGATCCCAAATTTCCAGAAATCCTTCGAAGACCTCAAGAAATACCTCGGCTCTCCTCCCCTCCTCAGCAGCCTGGAGCCAGGCAAAATGCTGAGCCTATACCTGGCGGTCTCTGAGAACGCTGTTGGCTCGGCGCTAATCAGAGAGGAGAGCAAGACCCAAAAACCTATCTATTATGTCAGCAAGCTACTCAAAGATGCTAAAATGAGGTATACTCAGGTGGAGAAGATGGTTTTGGCCCTGGTAACATCGGTCCATAAGTTACGGCCGTACTTCAAGTGCACATTGTTATCATTCTGACTGACCAACCCCTCAAGGCGATTATCCATCGTCCAAAAGAATCGGAGAGAATGACCAAGTAGGCTGTCAAGCTAAGCGAGCATGACATTCAGTATCAGCCTCATCTAGCCATCAAAGCCCAGGTCATGGTGGACTTCCTCCTCAAGTGCACCATACCCAAGATGGCTCTGCTTCAGACGACTTTGGACAACCAAAGCCCTACGCCCCATGGTTGCTTCACACCGACGGATCCTCCAGCGCGAGCGGTTCTGGTGCTGGTCTGGTCCTCACAAGTCCGGAGGGTGCAACCGAATATGGCATTCGCTTCTCCTTTCCAGCTTCAAACAATGAGGCAGAGTATGAGGCCCTGCTCGCCGGACTCGCATCGCCCATGAGCTTAAAGTTGAAAGGTTAAATGCCTACACCGATTCTCAGTTGGTGGCGGGCCAGTGCAAGGAGAATTCGAGGCTCGAGAGCCGAACTGATTCGGTATCTCCAAAAGGTGTGCGATCTATCTTCCTGTTTCGTTGAATTTAAAATTATCCAGGTCCCAAGGGCGAAAATGCGTGCACCGATCTCCTGTCCCGTCTGACAACCACAACTCAATGGACCTTGAACGAAGTTTCCACTTGGAAATCCTAGAGAGATCTAGCATTGCCGATGCTAGTCAAATGATGCAGATCGATACCAAACCATCTTGGATTGACCCTCTGCATCGGTACCTTGAAGAAGGGCTACTGCCCGCTGATAGAAAAAGGCGAGGAGGCTAAAAATGCAGTCGTCTCATTATATTCTAATTGACGATCGGCTGTATAAGCGATCCTTCTCCATGCCATTGCTCAAATGCCTCCGTCCATCAGAAGCTGATTACGCTCTTCGGAAGGTTCATGAAGGCATCTGTGGCAATCACCTGGCAGCCGTGCCCTTTGCCACAAAGTGTTACGCCAAGGATATTATTGGCCAACGATGCAGAAAGATGCTGATGACCTTGTCCGAGCCTGTGATGCATGCCAATGATACTCAAATATTCAGAGGCTCCCCTCTCTCATCTGACTTCCATCTCATCCCCCTGGCCCTTCGCCAAATGGGGAATGGATATTCTTAACCCTTTCCCCCTCGCAATGGGGCAAAGGAAGTTCTTGTTTGTTGCAATTGATTATTTCACTAAGTGGGTTGAAGCCGAAGCAGTCGCCCAGATAACCGAAGCTCAGGCTAAAGACTTCGTGTGGAGGTCCATCATCTGCTGCTTTGGTCTTCCCCACACCATCATCACCGACAACGGGAAGCAGTTTGATAATTCAAAGTTTCGGGAGTTCAACGAGGATCATGGCATTCTCCATCGCCTGACATCGGTCGGACATCCTCAAGCTAATGGAGAGGCCGAGGTAACAAACCGAACTCTCTTGCAGGAATTAAAGCTCGACTTAACCAAGCGAGAGGCCGATGGGCGAGGAGCTCCACCATGTGCTGTGGGCGTACCGAACCACTGAAAGGGCTCCCATGGGCCTGACTATATTTAAGATGGCTTTCGGCACAGAAGCTGTTATCCCCGTGGAGGTCGGGCTCCCCTCCCCTCGCACCGAAGGCTACTCAGAAGAATCCAATGATGAACAACTCCGAACTAATCTTGACTTGATAGAAGAAGTCAGGGAGAAAGCTGGATCCGGATGGCGGCCTACCAACAAAGAGTTGTCCGCTACCATTCAACCAGAGTCAAAGGAAAGTTTTTCTTTCAGGCGATATGGTACTTCGGAAGGCATCCGTCTCGAAGCCACTGGAGCAAGGAAAGTTGTCTCCTAATTGGGAGGGTCCTTATCAAATTACGGAGGTAATCAGACCCGGCAGCTCCAAGATCTAAATGAAATCTATTCCCCGGACTTGGAACTCGGATAATCTCTGCGTCTATCATCAGTGAGAGTTTATAAATCCTCGGCTGGGCCGAGCGATCTCCGAACCTTGGCCGCGCCAAGTAAAATATATCCCAGCTAAGCTGGGAGGACTCGTACCTTGGCAGCGCCAAGTAAAATATAATCTTTATAAATCCTCGGCTAGGCCGAGCGATCTTCGGACCTTGGCCGCGCCAAGTAAAATATATCCCAGCTGGGCTGGAGGACTCCGTACCTTGGCAGCGCCAAGTAAAATATAATCTTTATAAATCCTGGCTAGGTCGAGCGATCTCCAGACCTTGGCCATGCCAAGTAAAATATATCCAGCTGGGCTGGGAGGACTCCGTACCTTGGCAGCGCCAAGTAAAATATAATCTCTATAAATCCTCGGATGGGCCGAGCGATCTCCGGACCTTGGCCACGCCAAGTAAAATATATCCCAACTGGGCTAGGAGGACTCCATACCTTGGCAGCGCCAAGTAAAATATAATCTTTATAAATCCTCGGCTGGGCCAAGCGATCTTCGGACCTTGGCCGTGCCAAGTAAAATATATCCCAGCTGGGCTGGAAGGACTCCGTACCTTGGCAGCACCAAGTAAAATATAATCTTTATAAATCCTCAGCTGGGCCGAGTGATCTCCATACCTTGGCTGCACCAAGTAAAATATAATCTTGAAGCCTTGGTCAAACCGAGTGATATCTCGAATATTATTGAAGCCTCGGTCAAGCCGAGTGATATATTCTTGAAGCCTCGGCCAAGCCGAGTAACGGTCTTCGTACCTTGGCAGCGCCAAGTAAAATATATTCTTGAAGCCTCGCCAAGCCGAGTGATATATTCTTGAAGCCTCGGCCAAGCCGAGTGACGGTCTCCGTACCTTGGCAGCGCCAAGTAAAATATATTCTTGAAACCTCGGCCAAGCCGAGTGATATATTCCTGAAGCCTTGGTCAAGCCGAGTAACGGTCTCCGTACCTTGGCAGCGCCAAGTAAAATATATTCTTGAAGCCTTGGCCAAGCCGAGTGATATACTTCTGAAGCCTCGGCCAATCCAAGTAATATATTTCTGGAAGCCTCGGCCTAGACGAGTAATTCTCAAACACTCTGACGTGACCAAGACATCCTATTATGCTTCGGCAGAGGTAAGTAACCTTATTCGCTTACCAGCAAGATTATGCAAGTTATTTCTTTTCAAAGAAATACGTACTTTATCCCTTAAATAGGATCATGTTTACTGCATGAGCTCACAGGGCCGCCCAGGCCTTTCTCTGACCTGAACAGAGATAAACACTTCCTCCATAGAGGACTAAATGACATGTTGGCAAAAATAAAGTAGCAAAAGCACTACCGGACTTATAGATTATGCTACGGACCGAAAAGCATAAAATGAGAATAGCAACTCTCGACACAATCACATCGGAAAAAGAAACAGATGTCAAAAGAAGAAAGAGTAGAAACTTTCTTTATTAATGAAAAATTACAACCTCTTGAGAGGCATTACAAGTGCGTCATAGCACAGGAAATAAAAACAAATAAAAAGCTCGGCTGGGCAACTTCGGTCGATCGATGATGTCTCTACATCCGACCCCAGAAATCAGGAAACCAGACAAGCTCCGTTGAGCCACTGGTTAATGCCAAAGAACAAAGTAGGCCATCCACGGATCCCTCGGATGAACACGTTGAGGGATCATAACCAGGTCAAGGACCCGTGGATGCTTATACCAATGAAGCATCCCCCCAAGTGGGATGCTGGTCTGCTAGCCACTGCATAACAACATAGGCAGGGAACTAGCAGACTCACACATCCCTCCCCTCTTCACATGGAAAAAGATTTCTCAGACGGATGAGCTGAGGAATCCAAATTGAGGGAGAAGGCAAAATTTATGTCAGCCATGGGGGATACATATGCTTTGCATTTCCTGTGATCCCTATGGCAAGTGGCAAAGGACACACAGGAAGTGTGTATGTATGCTCCCCATATGACCTCTGAACATCCCGTGCGCTCTCCATATGACCTCTGAAATTTTTCCCTTGAGGACTACTTGCTCTTCGACAGCTTCTTCATCACCCCAGCTATCTGGGACAAACCAACTTGCAAAAGGAAAGCTCACCTTTCCACTCTCAACCTCAATGAAACAGACGCCATGAAAACCCTGCAAGTCACAGAAAGGGAAGGCCTTGGGAGATAGCCCAACACGGTCAGCTCTCCCCGCTTTATAGGCAAACAGGCCGGGAGTAGCCATTAAAGCAGAAAGCCCCGGGATTCAAAACGCCCTGGCCACACTGCCATGTGGCGGTTTAGGATAAAAGGGTGCTTTCCAAAGCGCGCCGAATGTATTTCCCAGGCCATGACGCAAGACAAAAGATTTTCCTCTGACCTCGAATTGAGAGCCTAAATGCAGAAATCATCCGCAGGTCCTTGAGATATGGGCAGGCCTGGGAAATCACCTTGTGAAAATGACACCGCCCAATGGCGGTTGAATGCTTGATGCGTACACTAAAGAGACCCGCGTTGGAAAAGGCCAACGGGATAAATGCCTTACGCAAAAAATAAAGCGTCCTTCGGCGAGTTACAAATCTCTCATCCGCTTGGGCAGAAAATGAGACGATTTCTTATAGACCGACTATCCACCAAATCTTGGCACTAGTCGAGGTATTCGTGCAGTTTTTTTTGGTCATATCGCGCCGAACCATTTTATGCCTCGGCCAAACGAGCCAATTTCTTATTTCGGATAGATCGAACTATCTGCTTAGCCTCGGCCTTGACCGGGATGTTTCCCAAAGTTCTAGCCAAACTATTCTATGCTTCGGCGTACCAAACCATCTGCTTAACCTCGGCCTCGATCGAGACGTTTCCTTAAGTTCAAACCGAGCTGGCTTACGTCAGCAAAGCAAATCGGTTCAGCTTCGAATAAACAAGACGTTCAATTCGAAAGAATAAACCGGCCTAAGAACACGAATTGATTATGATTCGTTCGCCGTCAGGAAAAACTTGTGACAAAAAGATCATCCGAAAAAGACAAACAAGTGGAAACAAAAGATCTATTCATTAAAGTTTGGCCATATTACAAATCTAAGAGGCAAAAAATATATAAGCAACCCTTAAGAATCAGGGTACGGGTCGGTCCCAGAAGCCTCCTCGGTAACATCCAGGAGGACTTGACTTGCTTCACCCACTTCAAATATTGTTGGGAGAGAAATCTCAGGTTCCTCAGTAGCGAGCTGAGGGCGTTCTTTAGGAGCCGCGGCCTCACTAGGGCCCAGGATGGTGTCAAGATCGATGTCCGAAATATCCTCATAGTTGGCTTCTTCAGCTCTCCGGGTGCAAGCATCAAATAGCTCGGCCTCCAAAAAGATAAATCTAACTCGGGATATCCCCGAGAGATTTTCGCCCGAGTTTCCTCTTCGGCGAACCGGAATGCATCAGCACAAGCCTCCCTCCGCTCCTCAGAAAATTGCACAGAGCCTCTGTACTCCTCCACAGCCGAGGTAATTCGCTTGTTAGCTTTAGCTAACTGGTTCCCGAGTTCAAGATTCATCTGGCGACTTGCGGACAATTCTGCCCTTAGAGCTTTAAATTGCTCCTACGCCTCGAGCCTGATTTTTCCCATCTGCAAAACATCATAATGTTTGAGCCCACGAATAAAAGAAAAGTATCGAAAGCAAGTAAATGAGAAGCACTATACCTCTTCCTCCCGCCGAGCCATTTTATTACTCAGCTCTTCAACCTTTTCCAAGGCCTTAAATTTGGCCCTTATTTTGATGAAGACCCTCCTTGAGGTCATTAATTCGGGATTGTTTGTCCCCGATTTCCGCCAAGATTGATTGAGGTCAGTGGTGAGCCTAGCAATCTGCTCATGTTGCCATTTCAGTTGATCTTCCAGGCTGACGAGCTGATCCCGCTACCGCCAGCACCTGTGCTCCTCCTCCTCGAGCCTCCTGCTCCAACTACTTTTATCCTTGGAATGACTACCCCTCAGTTGGTTCACCTTTTGTCGAAATATTGCTGCATGGCCTTAACTTCGTTGTCATGCTTTGCCTTAATTTGGGATAACTCCAGGCAAGCCTTGTCCAATTGTTCGAAAACCCTGAAGCTCTCTGACTTGGGCTTCGAGCCGAGAGGCCCTTTCGGCTGCAAGTCGGTGAGACTCGCTCACCCTCTCGAAATCCATCCTAGCGGACGCCAAGGCCCTGGAAAGCCGGCTGGTTGAATCCACCCTCGCCGAAGGTCGGCCGCCTCCTTCTTGGCCTGAGCGCAAGCCCCAATGGCCAAATTTAAGCGCCAATTCAGCGCCCTTGTGACCAAGGCATTCTGCGAGAAAAACACAAGTAGAAACCACGGCCCGATCGACCAATCAGGAATTACAACCTCGGTACAATAACTTACCCGGGAGATGTAGTTTGAAGCCATCGTCATGAGAGTAGTGTTATTAATTTCGAAAAAAGAAAACATCCTTCGGTGCCCCGAGCCGATCGAAAGCTACCTCAATGATATCCTCGACTGCAGGCTCGTCCGTCGAGGAACTCCCCCCCGCGCGCAAACAGACCTCATCAAGGCGGTGAGCATATCATCCACCTCCGAGCTATGGACAAGAGAGCTCATAGCCGAAGAACTGGCCTGAGGAACTCCGGTCCGAGGAACCATCCGCTCGGCTTCCTTGTCAAAACTTTAACCTGCAAGGCCTCGAATGCTTCGGCCCCGACTGAGGGAACCTCGTCCCGAGCATCCCCTTCATTCAGCGATTCTTCTTTTTCTTCCTCCTCTTCTACTGATGCTTCACCTCCGATAGACTTCACCTAAACTTTAACCTCTTTCACGATGGCTCCGGGAACCGCGGAAGAGAGATCCTCAGTAGGAGGCACCACGACCTCCACCAGCCTTTCAACAGGCAGCTTCACTTGAGCCTCAGCAGCCGTCACTACCTCTCCTGACCCCTCCACTTAAGTATGGGTCTCTTCCATGCGCAGTGGACTCCTCACCGTTGGTAACTGAAAAACCTCTGGCAGAAGGATCGCCAGACCGACCGACGACATCTCCTCGGCATTGTCTGACACGACTACTATTTGAAGAGGGAAAACCCCAATAGCTCCCTCCAAACTCCCCAGTGATTTCCTCTACTACTTTACCCCCCTTCGGTAGGGAGGGCTCATCAACCACAGTCTGAGTTCCTGCTTCCTCCCTTATTGGGATAGGAGAGTGGTGACTGGAACTATCCTTCTTCGGTCCCTTCGGACAAGGCCTGGAAGGGTGAAACCTCTTTTGGATATGTGTTTTTCCCCAGAACTGGAGCCCCTATGATGCTTGCCCAGCTCCTTCTTCATCTGGCCCACAAACGACGACCTCTCGGCTGAAAATACACTAAACGGTTCAATCGAACAGAAATATCCAAGCACACCGACCATCGTAACCAAAGAAGAAATGTACACTTACCTTGAGGGTCGATAGAGCTAAGCCCAGTGGCAAAGAGGGCATCCTTCGCCAACAGAGTACTAGCCGATACCTCCGGACCATTGCGAAGGGTCATTAGATCTCTCTTCTCCTACTCGCTCAACTCCGAGCACGCCTCTGGATCCTTCACATAACTCGCCCATCCCTCAAAAAATCTGAACCGATATTCCCTTTGGCAATAAAAAATCGGGGCTTCCACTCCTTTATCGAAGATGGGTTGTTGGTAATCATCTTGAATGACTTTCGGGGACCAATATATGGCCACTCGGAGCCCCTCCCAGAAACCAGGTTATGGCATACTCAAAACATGGGGAGGGTCGCAGTCACCCTAACGCGGCTGCACAACGAGATGAACCCGATGAGATTGTGCCAGCTATTCGGTGCCACCATTGTTGGACATATATTGTAAAACCTCATCACCTTCTGTACCAGCGGGTGAAGAGAAACCAAAGACCTGCCCTAAGGCTTTCCTCATAGAAGAAAACTCCACGACTTAACTCAGTCGGAACCCTATGCTCAGCCCTCGGCACCCGTAAGACTACGTCCTTAGGGACCCTATAAAGTCAACAGATTCTATCCAGATCCTCGAAGGTGATCTCTGAGGCAACGTCATTTGGGCCCTTCATATTGATGGAATACGGAACAAACACGAACAAAAGAATAGAGGCTCAGGAAAACAGGAAAAATCTCTATGGCAGGGGCGAAGAGGCATTGCAGAAGGAGTGCCGCCCTAGCCCTCTTTAAATAACAATCCAAAAAGAAACCCCAAGACGCTAAAATTTTTGATATGAGCGCCAGAAATAAAGGAGTCCCACCACGTGGAACTCCCATAATCGCAGCCTGCTAGAAACGAGGCATTTCTTCCTCGAGCCATGGCGTAAAATGATGACGAAATGGCGACTTGTCGTTCACGAGATCATCATTGCCTAACCTTTTAAATCCCCCCAAATGAGATTATTCTAGAATTCTACTCCCTATATCCGAATTTACACTTCGGACTAGGGAGTGGGGGACATGTGATGAGGGGTAAAATTGTCATTACATTAAGACCTACATACATCGACAATTGGGTCAAGCCCAATCTGAGCATCCCGCCGGCCAGCTGTCATGACCATCAATTAGCGAGGCCGAATTGCCCTTAGCGAGGTCAATCGCCTTTAGCAAGGTCGGGTCGCCCTGGCAACCCGAGACATCATTTACCTTGGCAACCCAAGCCATCCATTTACCTTGGTAGCCCGAGGTGCCCATACCTCGATAACCCGAGCCATCCATTTACCTCGGCAACCCGAGCCGTTCTTATACCTTGGTAACCCGAGCCACCTTTATACCTCAGAAAACCAAGTTGTTCTCTACCTTGGCCAGACCGAGGCACTCGAATACCTCTGCGAAATCCAGCGCGGGAGAGTTCATACCCATAATAATCGAATAAGATTCCAAACGAGAAATCATACCCCGAAGTGGCCTAAGGGTCATAGAGTGGCCTAAGGGCCATAAAGTTGCCTAGAACCTACATGATCGTTGAATCTCAAGGCATCAGCTAGCTCTCCCAGCCGTCGATCCTCTAACTGACAAGATACAGATCCTACTGACCTCATAACAAACTTGATTCAAATCCGTTTCGAATCACAACTACTTTTAGACCCCCATGATGCGCCCAAGGAATCAGGTCATCCTCTATAAATACCACAGCACTCCAACCTCTCAGGTACGTGTAAATTCCAAGGCAATCTCTTACGCATTCATTCACTGAATCTCATACTCCATTAGAGCTCTCATAAGAGCCCTGAGAAATATTTCTGAGAGTCTTCACCTCACATCTGCTTGCTATGAATCTTCACTGACTTGGGTGTTGGAGGATCCCTCACAGAGGACAACCCCAAGGGAATCCTTTGCAAGCGTGGACTGTCTTGCAAGTTCCACCCCGGACGTCAAGATTGATGTTCGGACCCGGAGCTGGAAGCGCACCCGAGTCAGAGAACGGATTTCCGTGACAACATTGGCAATAGTAACTTTTGTAGTAGCATCTTGGAACAACACTTAAAAAGATGCTCTATACAAATAATAAGAGAAGAAATGGATTCTATCAATCAAATTTATCATTGCAATAGCTTCTGTATTTCTGTGTTTAGTCCTAATGACATGCTCGCTAGTCATTCGACATAGGTTATTTTATTCAAGAAAAAAATACCATCTATAGCCTTAGTGAAAGAATAACATATCAGAAAACTTCTTCGGTTGCATTTGGTGCATCATCAGACAATTCTGAATAGAAATATGGATTGCCTATAAGATAAATTACCATTGATAGATTATCATATTAATTACTATCTTTGGTATACACGGGTATTGCTATAGTAATATTAATTATTATGTTTGGTATGATAAATAGATTACCATTCATATAACATCAAATTTTCAAAATAATTCTAAATTAAATTTATTAAAATTTTATATATTGTTATATATTTGATTTAAAAAAATATTTATAAATGACATCGAAGCGGCTGGTGAGGAGGCCACCGATCGGAAGAAGTTCCACGGCGTTTGGAGACAGCCGTGTGGCGGAGATCTGCAACCGACTCGAAGGAAGAGGGTGTGGCTCAGGTCGGTAAAGGAGGAGGCGAGTAGACAGCAGTGCGGTGAAGATCTGTGACCCGACTCGACGGAAGAGGGTATGGCTTGGTCGGTAAAGGAGGAGGCGAGTAGAGAGCGATCAAAGAAAACAGAAACAATTCTGTTAAAAAAATTATCAGATTATCATCTCTGATAATATGGATAACCATCCCTTTCTGAAAGATAATTCATATTACCACTACAAGATAGATTATTATTTAAAACATATACCAAACATAGTTATCTGGTGGTCCATTTAAATTACCAATAATTTGAATAGATTACTGATTACTAAACGCAACCTTAAAGCAACATAAGGGTTTTCACTAAAAAGTTTGATTGGTATTGAAAGTTATGGGTCTGTGTAGAAAGAAATTACGGATTTTGGGAAAGAAAAGATTGTAGCTATGATGATACTAAACCTTGAATAGAGAGGAGATTTCAGGAGTTTTATTTCTTAATGTAATGCTTTGAAAAGTACTCGACATATGAACCTCATCAAGATGATAACATTCTCTTCTAGATTCATAAAGGGGATAATTTCAAAACTCTAGTTTTTGAGTTCATGCCTAATAGAAGGCTAAAGGAGTGATTGCATCCACAAGTTAAGTGATCCAAGTTAAGAGAAAATTTTGAATCTTATCCAGAGGTTGAACATAGCCATAGAAGTTGCC
Organism: Calamus simplicifolius; assembly: GCA_900491605.1. Lineage (NCBI taxonomy): Eukaryota > Viridiplantae > Streptophyta > Magnoliopsida > Arecales > Arecaceae > Calamus > Calamus simplicifolius. Next base: position 187,570 of record UESW01001951.1, on the reverse strand, counting down.
TCTACATTGGATTATCTTCACCACCATGGGCCTATTAGTGTATGCCCTAAATCCAATTGGATTAGATGCTATTTTGTACACATTACATTATGAATGCCAATCAATAAGATTGGTTTCTTTATCTATCCAGGTGTAATTCTATATATATATATATATATATATATATATATATATATATATATATATATATACTTGTAAAATAAAGTTCAAAAGAATGTGAACTGTGAATATGGAATTTATAATAAATATTACAAATTGTGAGATCCAAAATTAAACATTATAGTTCAATTCTTTAAATTTTTCTAGTCGATGCGTAGATAGGACTGAGCACTGTCGAACACCGTGAGACTAGCACACATTGCATATCTTCACCCTTATAGCAACAACTGATCTAGCAAGCTAAAGTATGGAGATACTTAGATAAGTATGTGGATGCTTGTTATTGTAATAATGCATTGGATGACCCAATCAGAGATCACATATGGATATTCTATATAGTGTCAATGGTTGATTTCTGATGATGATGGTACGAATGATCCTTTAACTTGAAATCTTCATTGCATCATATGTGGAATGTTATGCTTTGATAATATGCAAACGTAGCTTTATCCATGGATGGCAAATATGGTATCGGTTGGGTATAATGAAAGCATATAAAGATGGTATTTGATCAAGAAAGGATTCGTCTTCCTTAATAGAGAGGGTTATATCTTACGGCCACTTGATGGATTAAATTGACTATTAAATCCTTATAAGGCTAAGTTGAAATTCGAAATGGTTTTGAAGTTCCAATTCATGTAAGTCAATTTTTCTGAGATCAAGTAAATAAAGATCAATTACAGGGTTGATACATTCCATACTACTGATTGATCTGGGATATGTAATGAAGGGATTGAATCGTATGGTAATCGTTCATGGATAGGTGTTATTGATGACCATGTCAACAAAACCCTTAACACTTGGGTGGTCATGATGCTTTGCTAGAGGCCACTCATAATCTATAATCATAGATTCTTTGATTTGATCAAAGAGTTGATTTGATTAAAGAATTAACTTGGACAAAATATTGTTCAGGTCATCCTTAGGGTCAATATTAAAGACATAATTATTGTCAATGTGTCAAGGAACCTTATGGGTCACACGCATTAAGGAGATTTTGATGAAGTTAAATGGGAATTAAGTTGGACTTAAGTTGGACTTAATTCAAATTTAATGATCAATCATAATCAAAGAGGAAAGAATTTTAATCCATTGATTGGATACCCAATTAGGTATAATCCATGTGATGAATGGCTCGGATTAACTGGGCTTAATCATGAGTTATTTGACTTCCTATTTTTTAGGGATGCACATCCACATGATGGGCATGATCTATCCCCATGTTATGATGGAGTTCATACCCAAAATTGGACGTGTGATCATAAGTTATTTAACCTCCTATTTTTAGGGATGAATGTCCATATAATGGACATGATCTCATCATCAAGAGATAAGAAGGGATCCCATCTCACGCTTAAGAAAGATCATGCCCAAGGTTGGGTGTGATCTTGGAGTGAGGAGAGAGTGAAATCATGCCCAAGGTTGGGCGTGATCTTAGGATGTGAAGATGGAGAGATCATGCCCATGAGTTGAGCATGATCAATCTCACATCATGAAGAAAGATTGAGCTTAGGATGAAGTGTCATCAAGGGATTAGTTAAATTTTTAATTTTAAGGAATATCAACCTTATCCATTGAGGTTGTTTTGATGGTTATAAAAACCACATCCCTCTCCCTTTCATGGTGAAAATTTTGGGCATGCTCTCTCTCACTTCCACGCCTCTCTCTCTTTCACGTCTCTCTCTTGGATGGTTGAAAACATTCCTCTCTCTTGAACGAGTGGAAGTCTCTCTATCTCTTACGTCCCTCTTTTTTTTAGGTGGGTTGAAGGAAGGCTTTCTCTTTCCTCTTGGTTAATCAAGATTTGATCTTGATCAAGAAATCTTTCCTCTCTTGATTGATCAAGATTTGATCTTGATCAAAAAATTATTCTCTCTCTTGATTTGGAATTAATTGAAGAAATAAGAGGTGCTAGCACCCTCGTTGAAAGGTCATCATCCAATCTTAGAAGGACATATCCAAAGATCTCTACATGGATCACCATTGGAGGCTAAACGCAAGAACGGTTAGTGGTAAATTATTTACCAACTTCATCAGTCTTCATCCCTAGTAAAGAACATACGTATGATTTAGATTTAATTTTAGATCTAATTTTGTTAACTGAATTAGTTCCGTTGGAATTTGGTAATTAAATTCATGTTTTATTTAATCTTCCGCGGCATAATATATGAATTAGATTCATAATTTAAAAAAATACAAAAAATTCTCAATAAGTGGTATCAGAGCCACCTTAGGCTTCAAATTCAGTTAATTTGATAAATTAATTGAGTTCTAATTTTATCTGCATAAATCTAAATTTTACATTTGATGTAAATTAAACCATGATATATGATGAAGAAGATTTAAATTTAAAAAGATTATTATGAAGAAGATTAAAATTTAAAAAGTTTATTATATGATAATAAACATGAATTATTTAGATTAAATCATGTTAAATATAGAAATTCTGATTTATGTGTGACATAATCATAAATACTAAAATTTTAAATATTATGTTTAGAATTTAATTTTGACATGATAAATGACATGATTAAAATATAAAATAATTATATCATGATAACATGATAATCAAGATTAAAAATTTAATTTTTGACATGTTATCATGATCATAGTTGTTAGGGATGTTATGATAGAGATCAATTAAGATTTTTATATGATGAAAACCAATTTATCATAACAAATAATGATAAGACAAATATTTAAAATAAATTATTATAAAATATTTGATACTTATCATAAATCCCTAGAGCACTATCTCATCTTATCATAATGTGTAATAGATGATAAGGTTTAGAAAAATAGACTTAACCATATTATTGTTTGATCTTATGATCCTATGGTTAGTCTTTTGCAATTGGGCTTAACTACATTGGTGTCTAAGAAAGGTTTGAATCAAAGGTTTTTAATTGCTCCATTCGCTTACCTGGCCAACTCAAGTTGGTGTCTAAGGCAAGCTAAATAGGACCCCTTTAATTGCTGACCTGGCCATTATGAGGGAAGCATCAATTGATTAGACTAAGCGGGTTGGTCGGAATGGTAACAATTGATTTGGTCATCTGAGTAGGGTTCCTAAATAGATAGTGGTCAGGGATCCTAATTTGATTAGGAATCCCAATCATAAGATTAGATCTTATGAAATTTAGGTTAATTAAAATTAATCTAAAATTAACACATATGATATGTAATTAAGCATGATACAAATGTTGTACATGATGATGAGACCTAAATGCATAAAATTTATTGTTCATATACAAAATCATTGGGGTATGAGATTTGTTGTGCCATAGCTAAGATTGAGTGAATCTATGAGGAGTTGATTGGGAAACGATGGGTTGACTTAACTAGGTTAGCTGGCATAATTAGCCATTGTCAAGGTCGGTCTAATCTAGAGGTAAAGTTTAAGGTGATCACATGCGGATATGATTGATAAGACAATATCCCCTAAATGATCTAGAAGTTACATTTGATGTGATTGATAAATATCTATCTAATTTGGCTTAATAAGATTTGTTGTCATTGCCAAGGTCAAGGTACGTCAATTTGAGGGTCTTAGCCCACTGAAAAATTATTTGATAATTTTCAAGGTTAATAGAAAGGACTATTAAGCTCGATAAAATAGCGAAAGAAATCGATTTAATTAATTTTTTGTAAATTACCATATTAAATCGATAATTTGTATTCATAATAATTGACTCGTTCTATTTTCTTTACAGTTATTAGAGACACCATGAGTATGAACATCAATCTTAGAGGTATCCTAGAGTCCAACAAGCTGATCGAACCTAATTTTTTTGATTGGCTAAGGAATATCAAGATCGTTTTGCGATTTAAGAAAATCCTATTTATTCTTGATGAGGCTGCACTGGAAGTCCTACCAGCGGATGCTCCAACTAAAGTTTTTCTGGCATACAATCGACATAAAGATGCCGAAGAGATGGCCACATCTTGATGTTGGCCTCTATGCCATCAGATCTTCAAAAATAGCATGAGCATTTAAATGCTTATGAGATTTTGTTGCACTTGCAAGAGTTGTTTGGTGCACAATCTCGCTATGAGAGGTTTCAAACCTTTAAAAAGTTGTTTCAGTGCAAAATGATTGAGGGTTCATTAGTGGGTAAACACGTGCTGAAAATGATCAATTTGATTAAGGAGTTAGTATGATTGGGTTTCTTGATGGACCATGAACTGAGTATTGACTTGGTTATACAGTCATTGCCTCCTAGCTATTCATAGTTAGTGTTGAATTTTAACATGAACAGGCTCGAGTCTACATTGCCTGAGCTTGCAAATATGCTGACTAATGCTGAGCCTAGCATTAGGAAAGATAAAGGGCAATTGATGGTTGTAGAATCTTCAGGCACTCGAAGAAGAATCTGAAGAAGAATAAGGTCCAAAAGGCTAAGACAACCAAGCCAACGAAGGGCATTAAGAAGAATGTAGCCAAGAAGGATGCAACTAAGGAAAAATGTCACTTCTATGGCAAAAATGGGCATTGAAAGGTAACTGCAGGGCTTATTTGGCAAGCCTAAAAGAGCAAAAACAAATGGATGCTTCCATATCATGTGTTCATAATTGAGATGTTTTCTTTTATTACTTCTTATTCCACTTGAGTATTGGATACCGGTTGTGGGTCTTATATTTGTATTAATATGCAGACAATAAGAAACAACAGAAGACTTGGGAAGGATGAAGTGATCTTGTGCATAAAAAATGGAGCAAAGGTTGCTGCATTACTGTAGGAATTTGCTCTTTATCTTTGCCCACAGGGCTTGTAATAGAACTTAGTAATTTTACTATGTACCAAACATAACAAAGAATATCATATACTTTTCATGTTTAGTAATGGATGGATATTCTTTTGAAATTGGAAATAAAGGTATTTCTATTTTTTGAAACAAAATGTTCTTTGGTTCTGCTGAATTGTTCAACAGAATTTATATTCTTAATCATCAAGCCCCTATTCTCAATATTAAATCAAAAAGATTAAAATTAAATAATTCTAGGGATTCATACCTATGGCATTATTGTCTAGGCCATGTAAATGAAAAGCGTTTAATCAAGTTACATATGGATGGATACTTGGGCTCATTCGATTGGGAATCATTTGAGGAATGCGAGTCATGCTTACTTAGCAAGATAACCAAGTCACCTTTTACTAGAAAAGGCAAGCGAGCAACTGAATGTTTAGGTTTAGTACATTCGAATGTAAGTGAACCCATCAACATTCAAGCCATAGGAGGTTTTTCTTATTTCATTACAATCATAGATGACCATAGTAGATATAATTAAGTTGATATGATGAAGCATAAATCTGAAGCCTTTGAAAAGTTCAAAGAATTCAGATGTGAAGTAGAAAAACAAACTAGCAATAGTATTAGAATACTTCGATCAGATCGAGATGGTAAATACTTGAGCCATGAGTTCATAGATTATTTGAAAAAGAATGGATTCTTCCTCAATGGACTCCTTCTGGTACACCACAGCACAATGGTGTGTCAGAATGAAGAAATCGTACAATGTTAGATATGGTATGTTTCATGATGAACCTTGCAGATCATTCAAAAATATTTTGGGGTTATGCACTAGACACTGCCGAATATACTCTAAACCAAATTTCATCTAAATCGATCAACTCGACACCGCATGTGATATGGTATGGAAAGAAACCATTCCTTAATCATTTAAGGGTTTGGGGTTGTCACACTTATGTGAAGCATAATAAATCGAATAAGCTTGAAGCTAGATCTAATAAATGCAATTTTGTGAGGTATTCAAAATAAATAAAAGGATACTACTTCTACCATCCACTTAAGAAAAAAGTGTTTGTCTCAAGACATGCCACATTTCTGGAAAATAAAATTCTTTCAGAAAAGGATAGTGGAAATAAGTTTGAACTTAGTGAAGCTCAAGAACCATAAATTGATAAAGACCGATTAGATAAAATGGAGTGCATACCAAATGTAGTGGGAGTTGAGCCGAAGACTCAACTCACATTCAGATAATCATTGCAAGAAAAGCAATAAGTAACTCCAAGTACACACCAGCTATGTAGATCTAGTAGGACAATTCATATCCCTAAGAGATATGCATTTCTTATAGAGGATGATGAGCCTACCAACTACGAAGAGGCAATGTCTAACATTGATTCTGAGAGATGGCTTAAGGCCATGAAATCTAAATAGACTCCATATATGACAATCAGGTATGAACCTTGGTTGATCCACATGAAGGGGTAAAACTCATTGGGTGCAAATGGGTCTTCAAGAAGAAGACCGATAAGGATGATAATATGATTACCTATAAGGCAAGACTAGTTGCAAAAGGTTACAAGCAAAGACAAGGTGTTGACTTTGATGAAACCTTTTTTCCTGTGGCCAAGTTTAAGTCCATAAGGACTTTTCTTGCAATAGCAGCATACTATAACTATGAGATCTAGCAGATGGATGTCAAAACCACCTTCCTAAATGAAGATTTAGTAGAGGATGTGTATATGATACAACCAGAGGGTTTTGAATCGATCCTAAGAAAGTATGCAAGCTACAAAGATATATTTATGGACTTAAGCAAGCCTCTAGAAGTTGGAACATCCAACTTGATGTGACAATCAACGAGTTTGATTTCATCAAGAATGAAGATGATCCATGTGTGTACAAGAAGGTTAGTGGGAGTGATATTGTTTTCCTTGATATTATATGTGGATGGCATATTATTAATAGAAAACAATGTATCCTTGCTTAAAGAATAGAAGGATTGGTTGTCAGGTAAATTCTTCATGAAGGATTTGGGAGAAGCAGCCTAGATACTAGGTATAAAAATCTATAAAGATAGATCTAGGAGGTTGCTTGGATTGACCCAAAGTACGTACATAGATAAAATGCTAAAATAGTTTAGCATGAAAGAATCCAAAAAGGATTCCTGCCTATGTCGCATGGGGTACATCTCTTCAAGAATATGAGTCCTAAGACCCAAGAGGAGAAAGAGCACATGGATAGAATACCATAATATCAGCAATTGGATCCATCATGTATGCGATGCTATGTACGAGGCCTGATATTTCTTATACCTTGAGTATCACGAGTAGATATCAAGCAAATCCTAGTGAGAAACTTTGGATGGCAATCAAGAATATCCTTAAGTACTTGCGAAGGACTAGGGATATGTTCTTGGTTTATGAAGGACCCGACCTCATAGTTTCGGGGTTACACGGATTCTAGTTTTCAGTCTGATAGAAATGATTATAAATCATAATTAGGCTATATTCACACTTAATAATGGTGCAGTCAGCTAAAAAAGTTTCAAGCAGGAGACGATCGCCAACTCTACGACTGAAGCTGAGTACATAGCATCAGATGCAGCTAAAGAAGCAATTTGGATCAAAAAGTTCATCACTAAACTTGGAGTGGTTCCAAACATTGTTAATCCAATACTCTTGTATTATGATAACAATGAAGTTATTGCGCAAGCCAAGGAGCCAAGGTCTATCAGAGGTCCAAACATATATTTAGGAGATATCATGTAATTACAAAAATCATTGGATGAAATAATATAAAAATAGAATGAGTCCTTACAGACAATAATATTGCCGATCCGTTCACTAATGTCTTGCCGTAGTAAAAGCATGATGGTCTTGCCAAGTCACTTGGTATTAGATACATAGATGATTCGCTCTAGTGCAAGTGGAAGATTGTTAGTGTATGCTCTAGATCCAATCGGATTAGATGCTATTTTATACACATTACATTATAAATGCAAATCAATATGATTGGTTTCTTTATCTATCCCAATGTAATTCTTATATATATATATATATATATATATATATATATATATATATATATTAGATATATTTTACTTGTAAGATAAAATTCAAAAAAATGTGAACTGTGTATATGAACTTTATAAAAGAGATTACAAATTGTGAGATCCAAAATTGCACATTATAGTTTGATTCTTTAAATTTTTTTAGTCGATGCATAGATGAGACTGGGTACTGTCGAACGTCGTGAGAGTAGCACACATTGCATATCTTCACCCTTATGATGAGCAGCTAATCTCGCAAGCTGAAGTATGAAGATACTTGGATAGGTGTATGGATGCTTGTTATTGTAATGATGCATTGGATGACCTGATCAGAGATCTCATAAGGATATTTTATATAGCGTCAATGGTTGATTTATGATGATGACGGTATAAATGATTCTTTGACTTGAGATTTTATTGTACCTCATGTGTGGAATGTCATGCTTTGATGACATGCAAACATCTTTCTATCCACGGATAAAAAATATGGTATCGGTTGGGTATGACGGGAAGCACATGAAGATGAGTTTGATCAAGAAAGAATTTATCTTCCTTGATAGATATCTCATGGCCACTTGATAGATTTAGGGATGATAATGTTTTCCGTTTGACCGTTTATCCAACTGGTACCATTTCTAACGGATCAGAAAATACTCGGTCTAACGGCTTAACAGGTAATAGGAATTACTCGTTAATGGCTAAATGGATAAACGGTCCGAGAATGGTATTCTTCGCCCCATCTCTGTTTATCCATGCACGTCCTGTTAGTTTTAATATAATATATTTAAATATATATATATATATATATATATATATATATATATATATATATATATATATTAAATATTAAAAATTTAAAATAAATAAAATATATAGTAAAATATGTTTGAATCATTCTTCTGTCTCTTCTCTTCTATAAAATAATTTTATTTTTTATGTAAATGGCCAAATGGGTATCTAATGGGTACCCATTTACCCGACCGAGTATCTCCATTTCTGTCCCGTTAACTATAACGGTTTAATAGGATAGGAAATGGGAATATTTTTTCTAACAAAAATGAGGACTGGTAGAGGTTGTCCCGGGCCATCCTTGGGCTGTTGCCATCCCTAAATGGATTAAATTGACTATTAAATCCTTGTAAGATTAAGTTGAAATTCAAATGTTCAATTCATGTGAATTAATTTTTTTTTTAGATCAAGAAATAAAAATCAATTACATGATTGACACATTTCATACCACTGATTGATCTAGAATATGTGACGAATAGATTAAATCATACGGTAACCGTTCATAGATAGGTGCTGTTGATGACCATGTCAACAAAATCCTTAATACTTAGGTGATCATGATGCTTTGCTAAAGGCCGCTCATGATCTATAATATGGATTCTTTGATTTGATCAAAGAGTTGATTTGATTAAAGAATTGACTTGGATAAAATGTTGTCCATATCATCCTTAGGGTCAATATTAAGGACATGATTATTGCCAATGTGTCAAGGAATTTAATAAGTCACACATATTAAGGAGATTTTGGATAAAGTTAAAATGTGAATTAAGTTGGACTTAATTCAAATTTGATGACCAATCGTAATCAGAGAGAAAAAAATTTTAATCCATTGATTGGATATCCAATTAGGCTTAATCTATGTGATGGATGGCTCATATTAATTGGGCTTAATCTATGTTTTAGGGATGCACATCCACTTGATGGACATGATCTATCTCCATGTCATAATGGAGTTCATACCCAAAATTGGATGTGTGATCATAAGTTATTTAACCTCCTATTTTTAGGGATGCATGCCATCATTAGGGATGCATGTCCATCTCCTATTTTTAGGGATGCATGCCCATCATTAGGGATGCATGTCCATATGATGGACATGATCCATCATTAAGAGATAAGAAGGGATCACCCCATGAGATGGGGCGTAATCTCATCTACACGTGATGGTGATCATGCCCATGAGATGGGCGTGATCCCATCTTACGCTTAGGAAAGATCACGCCCAATGTTGGGCATGATCTTGGAGTGAGGAGAAAGAGAAATCATGCCCAAGGTTGGGCGTGATCTTAGGATGTGGAGATGGAGAGATCATGCCCATGGGTTGAGCGTAATCAATCTCACATCATGAAGAGAGATTGAGCCTAGGATGAGGTGTCATCAAGGGATTAGTTAAGCTCCTAATTTTAAGTCATGTCAACCTTATCCATTTTGTTTTGATGGTTATAAAAACCACATCCCTCTCCCTTTCACGATGAAAATTTTGGGCATGCTCTCTCTCTCACTCTCATGCCTCTCTCTCTCTTTCATGTCTCTCTCTCTCTGACGGTTGAAAACATTCCTCTCTCTCTCTTGGACGGGTGGAAGTCTCTCTCTATCTCTCACATCCCTCTCTCTCTTCTTTGGGTGGGTTGAAGGGAGGCTTTCTCTCTTCTCTTGGTTGATTAAGATTTGATCTTGATCAAAAATATTTTCTCTTTTGATTGATCAAGATTTGATCTTAATCAAGAAATTGTTCTCTCTCTTGATTTAGGAATCAATTGAAGAAAATAAGAGTGGCTAGCACCTCTCGTTGGAAGGTCATCATCCAATCATCTTATCTTAGAAGAACATCATCCAAAGATCTCTACGTGGATCAGCACTAGAGGCTGAATGCATGGATGGCTAGTGGTAAATTGTTTACCGGCTTCATCGGTCTTCATTAAGGGTGCAACTTGGGCCGGGTTCAATCCGAACCGGTCCGCCGAACCCGATTTATAACAGTGCTTAAACTTATATTTACCCAACCCGAACCGAATGACCCGGGATAAACCCAGACCGATTTGCAATTGACCCAGGTTCGGTTGCGGTCAACCCGAACCTGAAATAACCGAACCACGATACGTACGAGCTCCAACTGCAAGTCTTCGATCCTCCGACTTCCGGTTTTGATGCCTTATTTCATTCATTCCACCGCTCAACCCTAGCTTAACCCTAGCTCCAATCCAATTCATTTTCGCCACTCATCCACCACTCATTCCTTCTTCCAGTGGAGGTGGCGGGTCTAGATCATGGCTAGATTCATCCGCCACCCAGCTGCGGGGCTTCTCCTCCCTGATCGCCAATGCCCTCACCCCAGTCTTCAATGCTTGCATTGCGAGCCCCACATCGGCTGGCTCCCCTGACATCAACCCCTCCCTCCTCTGCTACACCCACTGTTGCCTCCCCCTCTCCGCCTCTTCCTCCTTCGCCTCCAACTCCCCTGACCCCCACTCCAGACCCAGAAGCACCTTCACCGGCTGCTCCACCTCTGCTCCCGCCTCAACTCCCTCTCGTCATCATCGCCTCTATCCCCCATTGAGAACCTCCCGTCGGTGCCCGTGATGTCACCGACGCTGTACAAGACCCCGGTGAAGGTGGAGGTGGACGAGGACATTCTGGTCATGGATGGGGTGCTGGTGAGCGACTCTGACTCAGGCTGGCTGAGGTCGCCGGTCTCCGAGTTTGGATCGACCAGGTCATCGTTCTCTTCTTTTTCGGCTAGTAATGGCAGTAGCAATAGTCTCTACATGACGGAGATCTGCCGGTTGCAGGAGGAGTCAGGGTTCTGCTATTACGGTTCAAAGTGTCAGGTCAGTCCTCTCTCTCTCTCACTCGCCCCTCTCTCATTCTCGATCGATCGATCGCCTTCAAAAGGAAAAAGAAAAAGAGAACGAATGGAGTCGATGCCGGTGAACTGAGAAGCACTGGACTCCCTCGTCCTAGATTTCGCCAAGTTCGAGCACCTTGTGGAAGATTCTTCTCCTCCGACTTCGTCCTCCTCTTCTTCTCCCTCCCCGTCGTCCTCTTCTTCTTCTTCCTCCTATTAGTCGCGCCTTATCATCTATCAGATCCATCCGTGCATCAAGATGGGAGACATAGATGCAGCCATTGACCAGTCGTGGCTCCACATTCCGATGATCCTCGATGACCATCGGATCCTCTTCCAGTTGCAGAAGCAGGAAATTTTGGTTTTGATCCCGAATCTTTTATCCTTTTTCTCTATTATTTAAGTTTTGATTAATTTCTATTATATTTATCATTTCTTTTAGAAATTTATCGAGCTTTTGAGGAGAGGGATGGAGAGAGATCGGGATTTGGCCATTGAGTGCCTACGGGTTGCTCTTGCTCCGTGTGCCCTGAATGCTTATCCGGTAACTAACGGCCTTTTGTTGCGTTATTTTTAATGAAAATTATTTTTTTCACTTAAAAGGAATTTTTTCTGTTGTCTGTTTTAATTTTGAGAATTTTAGGGCTTAACAATGTGTCGGTGGGGTGTAGGAAAATGGGTGATGAATAGAATGGAGGGTTTTTAGTGAAAAATTTTGTGCGAATAGCGATGATATTCTTTTCTAGGGAGCATTTTCAGATGCAGAGTGTTTGATTTATTACAAACAATTATATTACTATTATAAATGAAAGAAAAGGAATTCGTGTAACTGGGAAAGTAATTTTCAGTTGATTTGGTGGAGGACTGAGGCGTTGAGCTCTTTTTTTTCATCAACCCAAAATTCAATCCGAATCCGATTTTTAAAAATAGGGTTAGGGTTGAGGTTTTACAAATAGGGTTAGGGTTAGGGTTAGGTTAGGGTTGACATTTTACAAATAGGGTTAGGGTTAGGGTTGAGGAAAGCCCGAGTTTCATGAGCCCGAGTTGCATCCTTGGTCTTCATCCCGAGTTAGGGTTAATTTTAGATCTAATTTTGTTAACTAAATTAGTTCTGTGAGGATCTTGGGCTTTGAAAATTAAGTCCATATTTTATTTAATCTTTTCTACATAATATATAAATTTGATTCATAATTTAAAAAAAGACATGAAATTCCTAATAGGGCCAACATCAAATATTATTAGATTAAAACCAAAGCAGTGAAAAGTTAACCAACTCTAGGAATTAAAGAAGTAACTCAAGACAGATTGTCGCTTTTAAAAAGATTGTATCCCCATGGAACAACTTGTTAGGCTTAGTACAATCCAAAAAGAAGGTAAATTGGGTTGATAAAAAATTTAAGTCTAAAAAATTAAGTGCTTAATAATAAGCAAACAATTTAGAAATAAAGCATAAGTATTGTTGCTGCCAGGATCTGTCCTCCGACTCGGGCATGGTCGAGCTGCAGCGCGGGCTCTCCACCTGGGTGGACCTGCAAAACAGTCCTCACGCGAGAGGCGTTGGGGGTGGCCCTCTGTGGAAGACCCTCCGATGCTCAAGTCAGTGGAAATCAGCAATCAACATAAATGGGAAGAAGGCTCTTGCTGAAGAGTCCCTCCAGGGCTCTGAGCAGAGCAGTGCTAATGGCGGAAGCTAATGTAGAAGGAAAGAGAGAGGGTTTTGGTGAGCTAGCGTGCGCATACCTGAGGAGTCGGCAGACGACTCTATTTATAGAGGATCACCTGATTCCCTAGGGGCGTCGTGGGTCCGAAAGTCATTAGGATATGAATCCAATTTGTTATGAGGCCGGTAGGATTCGTATCTTGTTGGTTAGGGGATCGATGGCTAGGAAAGCTCATTGATGTCTCGAGATGTGGTGAGGAGATAGGCTTAAGGGCCCTAGGCCACTCTTGCGGGTCCTAGTCACTCCCGGATATGATTTCTGTTTAGAATCTCACGAATATGGGTTCTCCTGCGTTGAATTCCGCAGAGGCACAGATATCGCTCGGGCTAGGCCGAGCGATGGGAGAGATCGGCTAGAGGGGCCGAAAGATGACATAGCTCAGCTGGGGCCGAGAGACAATATAGCTCGGCTGGGGCCGAGAGAAGATATAGCTCGGCTAGGGCCGAGAGAGGTGGTTCGCGTCTTGGGAGTCCTTGGTTCGGCGAGGGGCTAAGGTGCCCCAACTTATCGAGGATGACTTATCTCGAGCGGGCATCGCATAGTGGATAGGAATCAGGGCTAGCCCTAGCCATGTGCAGGATTATTGACACATAGCGATGGATATAGCTCGGCTAGGACCGAGAGATGACATAGCTCGGCTAGGGCCGAGAGAAGATATAGCTCGGCTAGGGCCGAGAGAAGATATAGATCGGCTAGGGCCGAGAGAGGTGGTTCGCATCTTGGGAGTCCTTGGTTCGGCGAGGGGCTAAGGTGCCCCAATTTATCGAGGCTGACTTATCTCGGGCGGGCATCACATAGTGGACAGGAATCAGGACTAGCCCTAGCCATGTGCAGGATTATTGACACACAGCGATTTTACCCCTCAACACATGCCCCCCACTCCCTAGTTCGAAACGTAAGTTCGAGCGTAGGGAGTATAACTCCAGGTGGCATGACTTGAACGGAGGGATTCGGGTTTGACAGCCTGCGTAATGATGCCCTATTTACTGCAGCGCAGCCACCGTGCCTCTGTGAGATGTGCCTTTCCAGGGCACGTCACATAAGGCTCCTTTGAAATAGTGGTTGGGGAATTACCACGTAGCAAATCCCGGTTTTTATGGCGTCCGCAATGGTGGTTCCAGGTGTCTCGGTTGGGATGCCCTATCTTTCTCTTAAGGCGGTTTCTTTGAGGGAAAGCAAAGTCAAAACGGCGTCGTCCCTGTTCACAGCGCTCTGTCGTTCTTCTTTGGAGAACCTTGCTCTCTGCTTCCTCTGTAGTTTCGCTCGGTGCTTCTCTCGGTCAGCAGGATGATGAGCCCCGATGATATGGTTTCAGAGATTGCCGCCGAGGACTTAGGAGAATATGCCAAAAGTATGGCATTCCCTCGGATATTATTCTGACATTGTCGGAGCCCGAGCATAGGGTTTCGCAAGATCTGAAGCATGGGGTCTTTCTTTATGAAGACAGTCTGAAGGCCGACCTTCGATTTCCCCTTCACCCCTTGGTGAAGAAAATCATGAGATTCTACAATATTTGCTCGACGATGGTGACTCCCAACAGTTGGCGCAACGTCATCAGGTTTATCTCAATGTGTAGCCGGATTCAGGTAACGGTGACTCTTCCTCTCTTCCATGCCTATTATTATCTGATGCCTGGGAGGAAATCAGAGTGGCCTTACATTGGACCCCGGAGGTCTTTCAAGATGATAATAGATAAGCCATCATCTATAAAGGAGTGGAAGGTCAGGTTTTTCATTGTCGAGGGGAACATCGGCTCCGATTTTCCCTGGAATGGGGAAACTTTGTTCGAGATATGAAGCACATCCGACTCTATCTGAGCAGGAGAAGGTGGACTTGAGGTCTTTCGCGATGGTAGGACATTTTCGGCCAACGATTTACTATCGGAGGAGGCTTTTTCACCGCCGGGCTTAGCCTCCTTGACCCGCATAGTAAGTTTCTTTTCTTTTTCATCGATTTCGTTCGAGCGAGTATGTCTCGGTCTAACCACTTGCTCTCTATTCCTGCAGCCAAGAAATCTGAACTATCGGGCCGTATCAAGAAAGGGTTTAGCAAGCGTCCGAGGGAGAGTAGCGGAGGAAGAAACGCAAGCCCGAGAAGTCAGCTCATTTTTTCGAAGAGCGCTCGCCAGAGGTTGAAGCAGTCACGGCGGAGGCGCTGAAAGCAGAGGAGGATACGGAGAGGACTGCTGAGGTCCCATGTCCTCTAGTGATGGAAATAGTAGACAACCTGGATGAAACTCCGTCGGCTTGTCTGGGAGCCTCTTCTTTTGAAGGTGAGCCAATGGGTGGCACGGCGGAGGTCGTGCCTCTGAGGGCCCTCCTCCGAGCGAGGAAATGCCTCTGGCCTTGGTGGGAGGACAAGAGGGATCTAGGGGCGGCGATGTAGGGTCGGCTGTAGTAGAGGCTTAAAAGGATCCTACGGCTGGAGAACTTCCTCCTGGAGTGGTTGGGGAGATTGGTGAACAGACCGAGGCATTGGTGGAGCCTGTGAGGGAGGAGCAGGTACCCATGATCGAGGGAAGGAGCTCGAACAAGGGAGAGAACAAGGTAAAGGCCTTGCGACCGAAGCTTCTTCCACCAAAGTTTCAGGTAAATTGGCGCCTGGGCTGGCCGAGTTATCCGAGGCATCCCAGGTTAGTATTTTGCTGAGGGAGGCCGAGAGGGCAAAGGCTCCTCGGTCGGAGGTCATCCAGACCGATCCTTCGGATGGCGATGATCAGCCCGGTGGCTCGGAATCAGCCGTCGAGGCGAGGTTTGCGGCCTTGATGAGGTCAGCACTGTACCTGAGCACAGGTCCCTCGGTGAATGAGTTCGTAGACCTAGATCTGGTTGATGCCGCGTTTGGCCAGCGGGGCATGGCGACGGAAGCCCATCTTCTCCCCGAGATCAACAATTCTACCCTCATGGGGCTAGCCAGGTCCTACATCTCCCGGGTGAGTCATTATTCCTGCGTAGTGAATGCTTTCTGGTTAGCTTGGTCGCTCTCTTCTTACTTGTGCTTCATTCTAGAGTGCTTTGATCACCTGGGCGTTGTGCTGGCGCTTGAATCTGGCGACAGGGGCCAGTGCCCAGGCCAGGAGAGTCAGCGCCGAGCTTCGATTGCGGGGAAGGCGTCTAATACATTTGAGCAAGCTCTGGGTACTGCCAACGAGAATTTGGCGAGGATGAGGGTGCTGCATCAGGCCGCCCTAGATGAGCGTCCAAGCTGAGGCTCAAAGTTAAAGAGCTACGAGGGCTCCTGGCGAGATATGATGATGCATGCCTGGAGTTATCACGGATCAAGTCTAAGCATGCTGGAGAAATGGAGACTATCAAGAAACAATTTAGTGAGAGCCTAGGCAGGCAGAGGAGAGAAGCCGTCGAGGAGAGAAATCGCCTGAACAAAATGTTGGGCGAGTTGGAGGAGAAGGTGCGGCAGCTCAATCGCGGTATAGCTGACAGGAATGATAGGATTAAATGGCACCAGGAAAGGTTAACCCAGCTTGATAGCGTGCTCTCCCAGGCCTGGAGAGAAGCCGATAGTAGGCAGTCGAAGATCAGTGATCTCAAGGGCAGGATCGAGCGGGTTAAGGCCGATAAATTGAGGGCTTTTAACGAGGTCAAGGAGTTGACCCAAATTATCCCGGCAGGAGGAGGAGGTATGGTACTACCCCTTTTTGGCTTCCCTTGCCAGCTCACCATGGCACTAGCTAACTTTGTTTTTGCAGATGAAGAAGGCAGAGCTGGAGAATCGGAGCCATATACAAACCCTGCAAGAGGAATTGGCATCCAGCCGAGAGAGGAGCTCAAAGCTCGAAAGGCGGGTTGCTGAGACCGAGGAGCAGATTGGCTTGCTGCGGAGCCAAACTGCTGAAACTGAGGGGCAGGTCGCTTCACTTCGAAATCAAGTGTTGAAGCCGAGATGCGGCTCGCTCTGCTTAGGGGCGAGCAAGATGTGAATTGTGCCGATGCCTTCCAACTTGGGGTGGAGGACGTTCGAAGCAAAATATCCAAGGAGCATCCAGAATGGGACCTCTCTTTCTTGGATGCCGAAACCTCTTAGGCTTGTACCCCAGGAGCTGAAGAGGATGAATACGATGATGCTCCGGATGTCGACCTCGACGCTATTCTGAATGCTAGTGAGGCTGCGGCCCCTGAAGGACACCTCAAATCCATCGCCGAGGAAAAGACAACCTTTGAAGTGGGTGAAGCGATCCAGGCTTCCCCGAGCGTTGTTGAGGGCACTACTGGAACTGATCCAGCTTCTGACCCCTGAGAGTTATTTGTGTACTTTTGCCTTTTTTAGACATGTAGTTTGGTCTGGAATTTCAATAAAAGGGCCTCGGCCCCTATTTGCTTGCCTTTTTAGTCAATCTTTTTATTGCAGACTTCCTTTCGACTATGAACAAGTTATGACTTGTTCGCGCCGTTTGGTCGAATTAGCTTGGATTTAGATGAATGTCTCGGTCAAGGCTGAGGTATAGGGATAGCTCGGCTGGGGCCGAGCGATGTGATAGCTCGGCTTAGGCGAGAGATAAGATAGTTCTGATGAAGTCGAGTGGGGTGATAGCTCGGCTTAGGATGAAAGATAAGGTAGTTCGGCAGGTGATGGCCAGGATTACAGAGGTATCCTGGTTAGAGCCGAAGTTGGGTAACTTGGCCCACGCAAGGCGAAGAGGCGGGCGTGCCTTTCGAAGGGAGTTTGGTCCCAAGAAGAAGGATATTTACCGGCGCGCCGTCATTTATTTATCTTTTTCGAAAAAGGGGGAGCGATTCCTCGCTTCCCGCACGCGGCCACGGAAGCGGTGATGCATGGCAAGACTTTATGGTAGTGGCATTGGAACTGATGGTTTGGGTGATCGGGGTGCTCGCCCGAAGTAATTTAAATACCGATGGATGGTGCGCCATTGTTAACCAATTCCTCTGCCAATTTTTTGTTGGCTTGTCCAAGCTTACAGTAACAGGATGGCTTCCGAGGATGGAGGGAGGTCAAATGGGATGCCAAGTAGCATTGCTGGCGGCTTTGGGGTGCCTCACCTAGGCCGTACCACGATAACTATGGACGGGGAGGTTCTAGCATCGCTACTTGCGGACCACGAGCAAGTCTAGAGACTAGCTGAGCAACACATGGCTCTCTCGGAAAGAGAGATCGAGCTCCTCTGCCAAGCCAACAGTAGGCTGGAGCGGGAGGTGGCGTCCCTTTGGTAGCAATTGGTTGATTCGGCTCCGCGGCATGGGGAGAGTTCAGCAGCGTTCGGAGAAGATAGCAAGCCCCTGTGAGGGCTAATGTATTTTTCTTTGTTTTTCCCCTCTTGTAATGAGCAAAGAAGGGTTTATTGGAACTTTCTTGTTTGTTTGCCATTTCTGAAGTGTTTTCCTTTATCGTCCGAGTCTTACGGAACGAAACGTTCTCCCGGGATACCTCTAACACAACATCCTTGTTTTGATCGAGGTAAATGGGGCTCGTAGATTCCAGTTGGGGCGTTGCATATCGCTCGGTCTTTGTCGAGATTTCTAACAAAAGACGTACTCCGGTCTTAGCCGGGGCTTATATTCCTAGGATGTGCACTCCGACCTTAACCGATGCTTCCGCATTTGGGTATGGGTCGGGCTTA
This sequence comes from Calamus simplicifolius, assembly GCA_900491605.1. Taxonomy (NCBI): domain Eukaryota; kingdom Viridiplantae; phylum Streptophyta; class Magnoliopsida; order Arecales; family Arecaceae; genus Calamus; species Calamus simplicifolius. The sequence continues at coordinate 168,663 of UESW01001951.1, read as the reverse complement.
TATCGTGTCCCAATATCATTGAGACAAAAGTGGTTACTTTAGACTAGACAGAAGTACAAGATCACGTGCAGTCATGCTGAACGAAAAGGGGATACTTTGGTTTATCCCGAAGTATGGAGGCAGTTTTGGCCTTGAGCGGAATCACAGTGCAATATCTCGGCTTATGCTGAGGCATAACGGGTAGTTGGGCCAGAGCGGAGGGTATCGAGATGTCCTCACTGAGGAGTACTTGGCTTCTGCGCCCTTTTATTATTCTATCAGTGCCTTGTCTTTTCAAGGCGAGTCGACCCTCCTTTTTGCCGAAATGGATGATACGGCCCTGTAACCTACAAAAGGTTGCTTCGGCACTTTCCAGGGACACTAATTGTGTCGATCATTTCCAAGGCGGGTCATTTCGATGTACGACGCAAGCGCTTGTTTGCCATTGGAGGGTGTCACTTTCATCGGGCGATTTCCCAGGTCTGCCCGTATCTCTAAGATCAGCGGGCGATTTTCTGCATTTAAGACATGTGATCCGGGATCACAGAAAATCTTCTGGCATACGTCATGGGCTGAACAACACGTTTGGCACACATCGAAGGGCGCTATTTTCATCCTGGGAGGCCACGTGGCAGCGTGATTGAGCATTTTGAACCTCAGGGCTTACTGCTTTAACAGCTGCTCCCGGTCCATTTCGCCTATAAAAAGGGGAGGAAGGGGCCGTGCTAGGCCATCCCCAAAATTTCTTCTCTGTGAGCTATGAAAGTTTTCATGAGATGCGTCCCTGAAGCTGAGAGTGGTGGGATTGAGTTTTCCTTTTGTAAGCCACCTTCCTACGGATAGTCGGGGTGACGAAGGAGCCGCTGGAGAGCAGCTCGTCCTCAAGGGAGGAGCTTCGGAGATCATATGGAGAGCGCACAGGAGGTCCGCAGAGATCACATGGAGAGCGCACATATGCGCTTCCTATGTGTCCTTTGTGGTTTGCTAGGGGTCGCAGGGTAGGAAGTGCACATGTACCCCCATAGCACGCTCAGACTTTTCCTTCTCCCTCTGGCTGGATGCTTAGCCCCTCCGTGTGGGGAATCTTCCGCCATGTGAAGAGAGAGTTGAGAGCAGTGTGGGGCTGATGGTCCCCTATCTCTCTCAATCGGGCGACGGCCTGTAGCCCAGCATTCCACCCAGGGGGAAGCTTCCTCAGCATCTGCATCCATGGGTCTGTGCCTCTTTTTGGATCTCTTAATTCATCCAGAGGACCCGTGGGAAGCCGGCCTTGCTATCTATCAGGGCGAGCTGGCTGGTCGCCTGATCTTTTGGGTCGGATGCCGAAGCATCATTGTTAACTGAAGCTGACTGGAGCAGTTCGGCCGAGCTATTTACTCGTTTTTATTTCTTGTGCTTTGATGCACTTGTAACTCCTTTCCGGATGTTGTAACTTTTCTTTTGATGAGGAAATAAAGAAAGTTTTCATTCCTCTTTTTTAGCACCTGCTTCTTTTTGCGCTGAGAGTTGTTGCTCCTATATTATGTTTTTATGTCGCAGCATGTTTCGGCAGCACTGTTGCTACTTTGTTCTTGATAAGACCAACGTCCGGTCCTTAGTGGAGAACACGTATATCCATGTGCGAGTCAAAGAGAACCTGGGCGGTCCTGTGGAGTCATGAAGTAAGCATGATCCTGTTTGTAGAATGAAATAGGTGTTTTTTTTCGGGGAAAGATAGCTCGTGGCACGTTTTTTTGTCGAATAGTGGAGGTCATTTGCCTCTACCAAGGTATAATAGGATGCCTTAGTTGCATCAGGGCGTGGGGGAGATCACTTGAATAGGCCAGAGCCTTAGACATCACTCGACTGTTGCTGAGGATCAAGGATATTCTCATCCTTTGGTTCCGATCGGGGCTTGTTAGCTGCCCGGACCTTGAGCGATGTTTTGAAGATTATTTAATCCAGCCGGGGCTTGTAAGCTGCCCGAATCCGAACGATAATTCTTTGACGTATGGCTCGGCCGGGGCTTGTAAGCTACCCGAATCCGAACGATATTTTGGGGATTGTTTGGTTCGGCCGGGGCTTGTAAGCTGCCCGAATCCAAACGATACTTTCGAGATTGTTTGGTTTGACCGGGGCTTGTAAGCTACCGAATCCGAACGATATTTTGGGGATTGCTTGGTTCGGCCGGGGCTTGTAAGCTGCCCGAATCCGAACGATACTTTGGAGATTATTTGGTTCGGCCGGGGCTTGTAAGCTGCCCGAATCCGAACGATAATTCCTTGACGCATGGCTCGGCCGGGGCTTGTAAGCTACCCGAATCCAAACGATATTTTGGGGATTGCTTGGTTCGGCCGGGGCTTGTAAGATGCCCAAATCCGAACGATAGTTTGGAGATCATTTGGTTCGGCCGGGGCTTGTAAATTGCCGAATCCGAACGATAGTTTGGAGATCACACGGCTCCCAGTTGTGCTGGAAGCGCTCGGCCATACCAAGCCTTCGCGGGATGCAATTTGGCCTAACCGAGATATATAGCTCTGGCTTAGAGCTCGGCCTAGCCGAGGTATGAGATTTGGCTCAAGGAGATGGTTCGGTCGTGCCGAGAATGGATGCATGAACGACATCTGTTTTCTATTGCGACTTTTCGAAAGAACGACCGCAGCGGTTCTGCTGCGGATCATAAAACGAGATGCCAAAGCTGTAAATAGGGAGAGTCTATAGAGAGCGTACTCTATTGATGATATATGCAGAGGTTGTCCGAACTCCACGTTCGGGGAATGGATTTCCCATTCAGGTCCTGGAGCTTGTAGGTGCCGGGCCCGATGACTTCCATTACTTGGTAGGGGCCTTCCCAATTCGGAGATAATTTTCCTTGCTCCAGCGGCTTGGAGACGGATGCTTTTCGAGGACAAGATCGCCAGGCGAGAAGGATTTGCCCTTGACTCTAGAGGCATGGTAGCGGGCCACTCTTTGCTGGTACGCGGCCATTCTGATTCGAGCTTTTTCCCTGATTTCTAGTCGAGATTGGTTCGGAGCTGCTCGTCGTTGGTTTCTTCTGAGTAGCTTTCCACTCGCGGAGAGGGGAGGCCTATTTCCACGGGGATGACGGCTTCCGTGCCAAAGGCCATCCGGAACGGGGTCTCGCTGGTGGGGATTCTCTGAGTAGTGCGGTAGGCCCATAGAACATGATGAAGTTCGTCCGCCCATCTGCCTTGGGCTCTGGTGAGCCGAGCCTTAATCCCTTGAAGTAGGGTCCGGTTTGTTACCTCGGCTTCTCCGTTGGCTTGCGGATGCCCCACTGAGGTGAGGCGATGGCTGATGCCATGATCCTCGTAGAACTCCTAGAACTTGGGATTATCAAATTGCTTGCCATTGTCGGTGATGATGGTATGCGGGAGGCCAAAGCAACAAATGATGGATCTCCACACGAAGTCCCTGGCCCGAGCCTCGGTTATCTGGGCTACTGCTTCGGCCTCGACCCACTTGGTGAAGTAGTCGATGGCGACAAATAAAAATTTTCTCTGTCCAGTGGCGAGGGGAAAAGGGCCGAGAATGTCCATCCCCCACTTAGCAAAAGGCCAAGCGGAGGAAATAGGGACCAAACTGGCAGAGGGGAGCCTTTGGATGTTGGAGTGCCTCTGACACGGGTCACAGGCTCGGCGAGATCATCGGCATCCTTTTGCATGGTAGGCCAGTAATATCCCTAGCAGTACCTTGTGGCACAGAGATCGACCTTCCAGGTGGTTGCCGCAGATTCCTTCATGTACTTCCCGAAGAGCATAATCAGCTTCGGACGGACGGAGGCATTTGAGCAGCGGCATGGAAAAGGACCGCTTGTACAGCTGATCGTCGATTAGCACATAGTGGGTAGCTTGCAATCTCAGCTTCCTTGCTTCCTTACGGTCGGCTGGGAGCGACCCTTCTTTAAGATATTTTAATATTTGGTCGAACCAGGAAGGCTCGACCTCAATCTGCATCACTCGGTCCGCCTCCGTGATGCTAGGTTTTTCCAAGATTTTCAGGGGAACTTTTGCTCGGCACTCATCGACTCCGCAGTCGCAAGCCGGGATAACAGATCGCACGAGCATTTTCGGATCTGGGGATCTGGATAACTTCGAATTCAGAGAAGTGAGAAAGCAAGTCCCGCACCTGCCGGAGGTACCGAATCATGTTTGGCTCCCGGGCCTCGAATTCGCCCCGCACGTGACCGGCCACCAACTGAGAGTCGGTGAAGGCATTCAGCCTCTTCACTTTCAGATCATGGGCGATTCGGAGTCCAGCAAGCAGGGCCTCATACTCAGCTTCGTTGTTGGAGGCTGGGAAGGAGAATCGAACGTTGTACTCAAAGGTCGTCCCCTCGGGGCTGGTGAGGATCAAACCAGCACCGGAGCCATTGGCATTGGAGGACTCGTCGACGTGGAGGAGCCACAGGGCGTCAGATCTTGGATGCTCGGGGAGTTCGAGCAGAACCATCTTCCGGGATGGTGCACTCAAGGAGGAAATCAGCTAGAATCTGAGCTTTGATGGCCGGGCGAGGTTGATAACGGATATCATGCTCGCTTAACTCAACGGCCCACTTAGCCATTCTTCCTGATGTCTTCGGGCGATGGACCACCGCCTTGATGGGCTGATCGGTAAGGACCATCACAGAATGTGCTTGTAAATACGTCGTAATCTCCGAACCGATATTATCAGGGCCAAGACCAGCTTCTCGATTCGGGTGTACCTTGTCTCAGCATCCCGAAGAAGTTTGCTGACATAGTAGATCGGCTTCTGGGTCTTCTTCTCTTCTCTGACCAAAACCGAGCCAATCGCGCCTTCAGAGACTGCCAAGTACATAAACAGCATTTCTCCCGAATTGGGGCTGCTGAGGAGGGGTGGCGAGCCAAGATATCTCTTGAGGTCCTCGAATGACTTTTGGCACTCGGGAGTCCATTGAAAATTCTTGGCAGATCGAAGAGCTTTGAAGAAAGGAAGGCTCCTCTCGGCCGACCGAGCCATAAAGCGGTTGAGGGCCGCGATTCTTCCCGTCAGGCACTGGACTTCTTTGATAGATGTTGGGGGCACCATTTGCTGAAGCACTTGAATCTTTTGCGGGTTGGCTTCGATGCCTTGTTGAGAAACCATGAAGCCCAGAAACTTCCCGAGGTGACACCAAAGGTGCACTTCGTTGGATTGAGCTTCATCCAATACCTTTGGAGTGTCACGAAGCTTTGAGAAAGATCCTCAATATGCTGGGATGCTTCCTTGCTTTTGACCAGCATGTCATCGACGTACACCTCCATATTTTGGCCGATCTGCTCCTTGAAGACTTTGTTTACCAGCCTTTGGTAAGTGGCGCCTGCATTTTTCAGACCAAAGGGCATGACACGGTAACAGTAGGTACCTCGATCGGTTATGAAGGTAGTCTTTTCTTCATCTTCGGGTGCCATCCGAATCTGGTTGTAGCCTGAATAGGCATCCATGAAGGTCAACATCTGATGGCCGGAGGTGGCATCCACAAGCTGGTCGATCCGGGGGAGAGGGAAGCTATCCTTCGGGCATGCTTTGTTAAGGTCGGTGAAGTCGATGCAGATTCGCCATTTACCGTTCGACTTTTTCACCATAATAACATTGGACAGCCAGCTTGGATAATTTACCTCCCGAATGAAGTTTGCCTTGATAAGTTTATCCACCTCTTCTTCAATTGCTCTCTATCGGTAAGAGGCGAAGCTTCTTTTCTTTTGCTTCACGGACCGAGACATCTCGTCTGCATTGAGACGGTGGATGGGGACGTCCGGGCTGATCCCGGACATATCGGAAGCTGACCAAGCGAAGACATCAGCATTTCTTCAGAGAAAGTTGATCAGCTCCAGTCGGGGCTTCCCTTTCAGTAGCGACCCGATCCTTATGGTTCGGTCGGGCCGAGTGATGCGTGTCGTAGCGCAACGATTAAAACACCTTAATTTTACTATTAGAATAGCGAGGGTAAGGGATCGATTCCACAGGTACTTTAGCGATTATCTTGAAATAAATTTATAAATTTAACTAAATAGATAATTATTAGTGCAAAATAATCAAGATATGGTCTATCTTATAAGAGCATGGCACGTACCCGTAGATCTATAGATCAGTCTAAAATTATTTTTACTTAAATATAATTTAATAATAATTAAACATGAATAGAAACTTTATTTTAATAATATTGTATATTAAATCTAAAATTGATAAACTTTATTTTTTAGCATTAAGAAGGTAATAAAAAGCAATAAATTCTCAAAGAAGAACCTCCACGCTCCGACTATAACCTCCATAATCCCACGAACTCCTAGTAGTGCCTCCAACAAATCCTCACAAGTCAGGACTAGAATCTTCACGGACAAACAGAGATACTCCAATCATATCTTGATTATTTTGCACTAATAATTATCTATTTAGTTAAATTTATAAATTTATTTCAAGATAATCGCTAAAGTCCCTGTGGAATCGATCCCTTACTCTCGCTATTCTAATAGTGAAATTAAGGTGTTTTAATCGTTGCGCTACGACACGCATCAGATTTTTGGCGCCGTTGCCGGGGACTTAAGTGTGTTATTTTAAAAAAAAAATTAAAAAAATTAAAAAAAATTAAAAAATATAAAAAAATTAGATTAATTTTCTCTTAATTTTTGAATAGTTATTGTGCTTTATTTTATTTCCTTAATTGTTAGAATTGCATATTTTCTTTTTAACATAAAAAAATTATTACTTTCCTTTTTGCCACAAATCCAATTTTAACCTAATCAAATTTTCCTTTTAATTAACTTACCTAAAAAAACCTAAAAGAAAACCCTAAGACATCTTCCATAAATATAATTAATTTAAGGAAAAAAAAAAAATTATAAAAATAAAATAAAATATATAAACAAAATAATTATTTTATTTTCTATGCTATAGATTGACTTAGGTGAATTTATTTTCTGCAAACTCAAAATTTTCCATTGACATCTCATAATTTATTAGGAAATTAGAAACTTAATTAAAAAAAATAAATAATAAAAAAAAAAAACTATTTGCTTTAGAGTCATTGGTAGGGTGTATGCTTGGTCGCCGATCGTTGCAACCCAACCTTATACCCTTAGATCCTGAGATAGAAAGAACTATTAGAGCAAACAGACTTAGAATTATGGATCCTAATAACGAAAATAATCAACCAGACAGTTGAAAGAGTATTTCACTCCTTCAAGGTATACCTACTCTCCCTGCATTCAAGTGCCTCCAGTAGAGGCTGCCCAATATGAAATTAAGTCAAGTGTAATCCAAATGTTACCATCTTTCTATGGACTTACAAATGAGGATCCCTACAAACACTTAGATGAATTCTTGAAATTTGCTCAACTGTCAAGATTCAAAATTTCTGATGATGCACTTAGGCTTAAGTTATTCCCTTTTTCCCTAAAAGATAAAGCCAAGTATTGGTTAAATTCATTAGACACTGTTATAATTTCAACTTGGGATCATCTTCAGAGAGAATTTCTTAAGAAATATTTTCCTATAGGAAAAACGAATCAAATTAGAAAAGCCATAACAAGTTTTTCCCAGACAGATGGAGAAATGTTCCATGAGACATGGGAGAGATTCAAAGAACTAATTAGAAAATGTCCACATCATGCTATACCCAAATGGCAACTGGTTCAGTGCTTTTATGATGGATTATCAGAAAAGCATAGGCAAATGGTTGATGCTTCATGTGGTGGGACATTTATGTTAAAAAATGAACATGAGGCTTGGCAACTCTTTGAGACATTGAGTGAGAATTCATTACATCATATGTCAGTTGCTCGTCGAGACCCTCCCGTAGAACCTAAAAGAGGTGGAATATATGAAATAGGTCATTCTACAGATATCTATACTAAGGTAGATGAATTATCCCATAAACTTGATCGGATTCTACAAGTTGGAAACATCTCTTCCCCATCTACTCAATTACATGAGGTCTGCATAATTTGTTCGAGTCCAACCCATTCTATAGGTGAATGTCCAGCTGCATACCAATTTCCTGAACTTGTTCAAGAGCAAGCCCACCAAGCCCAAACCCGATTAGCTCCTAGAACAGGAAATGATCCATTTTCAAATACTTACAATCCTGGCTGGCGAAATCACCCAAATTTTTCTTGGAAACCTCAACCTGTAACCAATTCATCGATCAGACCTAATTACCAAGAAACCAATTTTAGAAACATGCCATATTCACAATATCCAAACATCCCACAACCTCCACCGAATAATCAGCCTACTTTTGAAGACAAAGTGTTACAAGCATTGAAAGGGCTAGAAATGAATACTCAAATCCTTCACTCCCACACACAATCTATTGCAAAACTAGAAACTCAGATAGGTCAATTAGCCACAGCATTCAGTAGAAGGGAGGAGGGTAAGTTACCTAGTCAGCCTATCGATAACCCGAAAGGACAATTCATGGCTGAAGGTTCCAATAGTCCTGACAAATTCCCAGAACATGCTAAATCAGTCATGACTCTCAGAAGTGGAAAAGCATTGAACCCACCTGAACCAACCCAGAAATTAGAAGTGGCTAAACCAGAAGAGAGAAGAAATGAAAAAGAAAAGGAATTCAATGATCAAGCAATCATACCTAAAGCCCCATTCCCTAGTGCTTTAGAATCTCCTTTGCCTTCAGATAAGAAGAATATAAAAATGAATGAGATGCTTGAGTTATTTAAGCAAGTCCAAATAAACTTACCTCTTCTCGATGCTATCAAGCAAGTTCCAGCTTATGCCAAATTTTTGAAGGATCTATGCACACAAAAACGGAAAGCCAAGACACAAATACCAAAAAAGATACATTTGACTGAGCAAGTCAGCTCAGTTGTTCAGCAAATAACCCCACCCAAACTAAAAGATCCTGGTACCCCGATTATATCATGTGTCATAGGAAACTTCACAATCAAGAAAGCATTATTAGATTTGGGTGCGAGTGTAAACCTTCTCCCAAGTTCAGTATATGAATTATTCGGATTTGGAGAGTTGAAACCCACGACAGTAACACTACAATTGGCAGATAGATCAGTCAAAGAACCTCGTGGAATATTGGAAGATGTATTAGTAAAGGTGGATGAATTCTATTTTCCTGTCGACTTCCTTGTGTTGGATATGGAATCTAGTGGTAATCCTAACCAAATTCCCATCATCCTTGGAAGACCTTTTCTAGCTACTGCTAATGCATGCATAAATTGTAGAACAGGTGTGATGGATGTATCTTTTGGAAACAAGAAGATGAGATTAAATATTTTTAATGCTTCCCAAGGACCACCTGTGTATGATTTAAATGAAGTAAACATGATAGAGGAAGTAGTAGATAAGAAATTCCAAAGTTTGATTGATTCGGATCCTTTACAAACATGTCTTACACATTTTGGAATAGATGACTTTGATATTGATGAGTATACCAAAGAGATAAACATGTTATTAGAACCACCTAAGATCGACACCATCCCGCCTTGGACTATAAAATATGAACCACTTCCAACTAAACCAAGTCCTTTAATACCATCCTTGGAAGAACCACCCCAACTAGAATTGAAACCTCTTCCAGATGACTTAAAATATTCATTCCTTGGACCCAATGATACCCTTCCAGTAATCATTGCATCTACCCTAACCTCTGAGCAAGAAGATAAATTGGTAGATGTACTTAAAGAACATAAAGAGGCAATTGGATGGACAATAGCTGATATTAAGGGAATTGACCCTTCCGTTTGCATGCACCATATTCATAGTGAAATTGAAGCCAAACCACATAGAGACATGCAACGAAGGCTAAATCCAAACATGAGGGATGTTGTTAAGAAAGAAGTAGTAAAATGGCTTGATGCTGGTATTATTTATCCAATTTCAGATAGCCAATGGGTCAGTCCAATCCAAGTAGTACCTAAAAAATCGGGTATTACCGTGATTAAAAATGAAAAGGGCGAATCAATTCCTACTCGCACATCAACTAGTTGGAGAGTGTGTATAGATTATCGAAAGTTGAATGCCGTGACTAGGAAAGACCACTTTCCTTTGCCTTTTATCGATCAAATTCTAGAACGGCTAGCGGGACAAAGTTTCTTTTGTTTCTTAGATGGATATTCAGGATACAATCAAGTCCCAGTATTTCCTGCAGATCAAGAAAAGACCACCTTCACTTGTCCCTTTGGAACATTTGCCTTTAGACGTATGCCGTTTGGTCTTTGTAATGCACCAGCCACGTTTCAACGATGTATGATGGCCATATTTTCTGATATGATTGGTCAATTTTTGGAAGTATTTATGGATGATTTTTCAGTCTTTGGTGCATCATTTGATAGCTGCCTCGAGAACTTGACTAAGGTACTGAAACGATGTATGGAAATGAATTTAGTCCTAAGTTGGGAGAAGAGCCATTTTATGGTTCGTGAGGGAATTGTGCTTGGACACATTGTTTCAGAGAGAGGTATTGAGGTTGATAAAGCCAAGGTTGAATTGATCTCAAATCTACCACCCCCAACCTCAGTTAAACAAGTACGATCTTTCCTTGGTCATGCTGGTTTTTATAGACGTTTCATCAAAGATTTCAGTAAAATTTCTCGACCATTGTGTAATTTGTTGACCAAGGATAGTTCTTTTAATTTTGATAAAGATTGTCTAACAGCCTATAACATCCTTCGAACTGCTTTGACCACTGCACCCATTATCAAGCCCCCAGATTGGACCATACCTTTTGAAATCATGTGTGATGCTTCTGATTATGCTGTAGGGGCAGTTCTAGGACAGAAACTCAATCGAGAACCCCATGTAATTTATTATGCTAGCAAAACTCTTTCAGATGCACAAATGAACTATACTACCACTGAAAAAGAATTACTAGCAGTTGTGTTTGCCCTAGAAAAGTTTAGATCATATCTGTTAGGGTCTAAAGTTTTAGTTTATTCAGATCATGCAGCGTTGAGGCATCTTATATCAAAAAAGGATACAAAACCCAGACTAATTAGATGGATCCTACTACTACAAGAATTTGATCTAGAAATCTTAGATAAGAAGGGTTCTGAAAATATGGTAGCAGATCATATCTCTAGGATCTCAGTGGAATACAATAAAGAAATAATCAGAGATAAGTTCCCTGATGAGCAATTATTCTCAATTTTCCATAGCAGTCTTCCCTGGTTTGCCCACATTGTGAATTATTTGGCAACAGGAAAAGTACCTTCCCACTGGACAAAACAAGAAAAAGATAGATTTTTCTCACAAATCAAATATTACTTTTGGGAAGACCCTGAATTATTTAAGTACTGTTCAGATCAGGTGATTAGGCGATGTGTTCCCGAAAGTGAATTCAAAAGTATACTTAACTTCTGTCATTCTCTTGCCTGTGGAGGACATTTTAGTGGAAAGAAAACTGCAGCAAAGGTACTGCAAAGTGGGTTTTATTGGCCAACTCTTTTTAAAGATGCACATGAATTTAGCCGTAATTGTCTCCAATGTCAACAAACAGGAAATATATCTCGAAAAGACATGATGCCCCTAAACCCTATCTTGGTTGTAGAAATTTTTGATGTATGGGGTATTGATTTTATGGGCCCATTTCCTTCCTCTTTTGGATTTGAATACATTCTAGTGGCAGTTGATTATGTGTCAAAATGGATTGAAGCCATGGCAACTCGAACCAATGATCATAAAGTTGTAATCAAGTTTATTCAGCATAATATCCTTAGTCGTTTTGGATGCCCAAGGGCTATAATTAGTGATGGGGGTACACATTTCACGAATAGACACTTTGAAGGATTAATGAACAAATATGGAATTACTCATAAGGTAGCTACACCTTATCATCCCCAAACTAGTGGCCAAGTTGAAATATCAAATAGAGAAATTAAAAATATCCTTGAGAAAACGGTGAGACCTGATAGGAAAGATTGGTCAGAACGTTTGGATGATGCATTATGGGCTTATCGTACTGCATTTAAAACTCCCATAGGAATGTCTCCTTACAGGCTCGTATTTGGAAAAGCCTGTCATTTACCTGTAGAATTAGAACACCGTGCATTTTGGGCTATCAAGCAATTTAATTATGATATGAAAAATGCAGGTGTCAATAGAAAACTCCAATTGAATGAGTTAGAAGAGCTACGAAATGAGGCATATGAGAGCTCAAAAATTTATAAAGAACGAACCAAAGCATATCATGACAAATTTATTAGTAGAAAAATTTTTGAACCAAATCAAAAAGTATGGCTTTACAATTCAAGATTACACCTTTTCCCTGGAAAACTTCGTTCACGATGGAATGGACCTTTTATAGTAACTCAAGTATTTCCCCATGGAGCTGTAGAGCTTAAAGACCCCAAGCAAGGAATACATTCAAAGTAAATGGCCAACGTTTGAAACCATATATAGAAGAAATTAATGATGGAGAAATTGTTGAATCAATTGATCTTGTGAACCCAACACTATCATAATAAGTAGCACAGTCTGGCTGAAGACTTTAAACTTAGCGCTCTTGGGAGGCAACCCAGTTTATTAGTTATTTTTAACTTTCTTTCTGTTTTTTTAGTATGACCAGAGAAGAGCAACAGAAGCAGATTGAAAGAAGATGGCAACAATGAAACTTCCAACCTTCAAATACTCTACCAGGTAGTATCTTTCCTTGAAATTAATTAATTTTTTTTCCATTAGGGACAATGGAAATTAAGTTGGGGGGAGGAAAAAGAATAAATCCTCGAGTAAAACTATAATCAGATGTGTGTACCAAATTCTGTCTCGATTTGAAGTTAATCAAGCAGTCTATTAATGAATTAATGGTTAGATTATTTTTGAAATACTGAGGAATAAATTATTAAGAAAACCTAATAAAAGGTAGGGTTTAGCCCAGAAAAATTTTTAGAATAATTTCAGACCCTTCTGACCACTGATCTTAATAGTACAATCTACTTAATAAGGGTATGGGTGAAAATGTTATTTAAAAAAAAAAAAAAAGAAAAAAAAAAAAAAAAAATCTCTCTTAAAGTTAATAGATTAGGTTCTTAGCATTTTTCACTGAGTAACCGGGCCCCGTCACCTAAGAAAGTGATGTTGTTCGCGTAAAAAGGTGGGAATGTAAAAGAACCTAAATAAGTTAGTCCTACCTAAAGCCTTTTTAACTCGAGTAAGTAAGTCTGAGGGGTGTTTTACACCTAATGCCCTAAAACCAATTGGTTTGGGAGCCATTGGCCTAAAGCTCGCTACAAGGGTTAATTAGAAAGCAAGGGGTTAGGACATTGCACTGACTTTACATAAATAAATAAATAACCAAATTACAAAAGACATTACACCCAACCCAAATTAAGTTAGAAGACTTAATCAGAGAAGTGGAAAGTTGGTGAAGAAAGACTTCTATAAATTCTTATGGACTACACTTTATCACTAAAAAAACTTAATAATCCAATGAAGTACCTCCCTTATGATTAAAAAAAAAAAGAACTATAAGATAACTATCAATTCTTGGACTAGCTTGGTACATATTTCTAAATTTTTATTTGCTCGAGGACGAGTAAGATTCAAGTTGGGGGGAGTGATAAACGCATAAATAATTATCATTAAACCTATTAATTAATAATTTAACGTACCTATTATTATTTAATATTTTAATATTTTATATAATATTTTGATAAAACCTTATCAGTTTAAAGAGCTCGATTTTAGGGATTTAATGACGCAAACGGCACTCAAATCGGATTTAAGATGAGCTCGAATTGATTTTTAAGGATTTAGCACGGATTTAAAGCAAAGTCGGCAAAAGTGCCGACTTCATCGTTTCTCAGCCATTTTCTGTTTCCGCCGATTCTTCTCATTCAAATCTAACCGTTTCCTCCACCAATTAAGGAATAGATTAGATTGGAAGTTATCAAATTAGAGAATTAAATTCCTCAAGGAATTTGAATTTTATTGACGATTTATCTAGGATTTTCTTCATTGCTTGCGTCTCTGTTTTGAAATAGAATTCTTCTCTGCCGCGTCTTCTCCGCATCCGGGGCCTCTACAAATAGCACAAAGGAGGGAAAGCAGCAAGGAGGGAGTCCAGGAAGCAGCCGTTCGTGAATCCAGAGAGGAATCCGTGGTTCATGAAGCAGCATCCATGGGTTTCGCGTCCGTGAACGTTGCTCTGTTCCAAGGAGCAAGCAGCTATTCCTACTCTATTTCCAGAAGCATCCAGGCATCTGTTAGTGCCTCTGTTCGTGCTGTGGAGAAGGAGGCCGTCCGTGGATTAAAGAAGATATGTTCCAGGCGCTTGGAGTCTGCAAGAGGATCCGTCCATGCGTGCTTTGTTCGCATGATCTAGCTATTCGGGGAAGGAGGTCGTCCGTGGATTGGAGTTCTGTTTGTCCGTGAAGATTCTAGTCCTGGCTTGTGAGGATTTGTTGGAGGAGGCACTGCTAGGTTATAGTCGGAGCGTGGAGGTTCTTCTTTGAGAATTTTGCTTTTTATTACCTTCTTAATGCTAGAAAATAAAGTTTATCAATTTAGATTTTAATATACAATATTATTAAAATAAAGTTTCTATTCATGTTTAATTGTTATTAAATTATATTTAAGTGAAAATAATTTTAGACTGATCTATTCTTAAAAGGGACGGGCCGTGATCTACGGGTACGGGCCGTGCTCTTATAAGATAGACCATATCTTGATTATTTTGCACTAATAATTATCTATTTAGTTAAATTTATAAATTTATTTCAAGATAATCGCTAAAGTCCCTGTAGAATCGATCCCTTACTCTCGCTATTCTAATAGTGAAATTAAGGTGTTTTAATCGTTGCGCTACGACACGCATCACCGAGCCTCGTCCAGCGGTACCTCCTCCAGCTCTTCGGCTGATTCTCCTCGTTGCTTGGCGAAATCCTCCCGAGCGTCTAATCCATCAACCTCAGGCAATCTGGATTGCAGGCTGGTGACGAAGCACTTGCCGAGCTATAGTTTGGCTTCCTCGAACTACACCAACCCCTCGCTCGGTCGGGAACTTCATAACAAGATGCGGAATGGAGACGGCGGCTCTGAGGGACATCAAGCCGGGTCTTCCCAAGATCGCGTTGTAGGGCGATCGGAGCTTGGTCACCAAGAAATCTGCATGCACAGTGGCGATGGAAGGCTAGGTTCCTGCTCGGACCGTCAAGGTCACGACCCCTCCGAGGTGATTACATCGCCGGTGAACCCCATTAGGGTGGAGTCCACCGCTCGAAGATTCTTCATGAGAAGTTTCATCTTCACAAACACATCGAAGTACAAAACATTGACGGAGCTTCCACTATCAATGAGAATTCGGCTTACATCATAGTTATTCAAATTGAGAGATACAACCAGCGCATCATCGTGCGGGAACTGTATTCCCTGGAAGTCATCGCTGGAGAAAGAAAGCTCGTCAGTTCACGCTTTCTTCGGCGCCGAACCTTCTTCACCGTCCCTCCCGCCTGAAGGACCACCGATCGCCTCAATCACATTAATGTGGCCAGCGACCGTAGGATTTTGGGAAGGAAGAAGTTGCTGCTAGGGCTCAGGCCGGCGATCGCCCCCGTTTCTTGGCTCGGGGGCTCCCTGAACCGATCCAGTCTACCCCGCTAGATGAGCCTTTCGATCTCATTCTTCAGTTGTGAGCAATCTTCAGTGTCGTGGCCATGGTCGCGGTGGTAGCGGCAATACTTGGTGGGGTCTCTCCGGGCAGCATTTCCTCAAAGAGGAGGAGGTCGAGGGAGTTGGCACTCGATTTCCATAAGGATCTCCGCTCTTGGGGCAGTGAGCAGAGTAAATCGATTGAACATCCTAGGCAGGCTCCGAGTGCGGTTCCTTGGTGGCGGCTGAGGAATCCTTTGGCGGCGAAGCGGGCTTGGCTGACGGGTAGGTCGGCGCTTATATGAGCCTTTGGGCTCCGTCTTCTTCGTAAGCTCGGCTCGGGCAGCTCTCCGTGATTCTTCGACTCTTGCATATTTGTCTACCAGAGCCATCATGTCGGAGAGGTTTAGAGGATAGCTGACCTCTAGCGTCAGGTAAAAATCACTTTCCTTCAATACTCCGCCCGCTAGGGCGGACATGGCCACCTCATGATTAAGGTGGTCTACCTCTAGCATGGCCATGTTGAAACGCCGAGATACTTCTTCAAAGACTCCCCCTCTCTCTGCTTAACCTCAGAGAGGGAGTCGGACCTCCATCTGTGACGGTGGCTGCTAACGAACTGGCTGATGAAGAGGCGGCTCAGCTCGTCGAAGGAATTAACGGAACCTGGTTTCAAAGCATTGAACCAGGTTCAAGCAGATCCCCTGAGGGTGGAAGGGAAAGTGCGGCAGAGGATCGCATCTGATGCCCCGTGGAAGATCATGATCGATCGGAAGCTGCTGAGATGATCGTCGGGGTTGGAGGAGCCATGATAAGGCTCGATGGCAGGCAGCTTGACATGGGAGGGAATCACTTCCTCCATAATCTTCTTAGAGAAGGGATGCCCTGCTCCGCCTTATTCTGAAGCGGATGGGCCTGCTTGGCGGTGTCTAGCTCTTGACGCATTTCTTGGAGCTGGCGGCGGATATCCCTATCAAGAAAAGCAAAAGGGGCAAAACGAGGAGGATACTAAGACGATGTTGAATCATGGCGAGAGAACACCGGGGAGAGGGATCGGGCCCATCGAGATCTAGGGAGATCTCTACCGCGGACTCCTTGGGAAGCTAGCTCAGCTTCTCTAGGACGGCAAGGGGGGTCCGCAACATCAAGCGGGCTGGAAGAAGAGGCTGCTGGATGAGCGGGGGCTACATCCTCCTCGGGGGATGAGGGGCAGGAGCAGCCGGATGGGGGCTTCGGGCGCTCCTGAATCAGGTGGGCCAGAGCCTGAACTTACTGGACCAGTGCGGCGAACTGGTCCTAGGTCACCGGGGCCGCCAGTGGCGATGGAGTCTCAACTGGCAGTGGTGGCGGCGTAACACTGCTCGCCGGATCAGGCCTTTGGGAGGCGACCTGATCTCGTGCTTCGAAGGTAGCCTTTCTTCGGTTGGCCATGGAAGGAGTTCTCTTTCAGATCGAGATCCTTATCTCCTGGATCACAAGTTTATGGGACTTAAGGGCCCTTCCTCTAGTGCCAATCTGTTGCTGCCGGGATCTATCCTCCGACTCGGGCGCGATCGGGCTACAGCGCGGGCTCTCCGCCTGGGTGGACCTACAAAATAGTCCTCACGCGAGAGGTGTTGGGGTGGCCCTCTGTGGAAGACCCTCCGATGCTCAAGTCAGTGGAAATCAGCAATCAACAGAAATGGGGAGAAGGCTCTCGCTGAAGAGTTCCTCCAGGGCTCTGAGCAGAGCAGAGCGCTAATGGCAGAAGCTAAGGTAGAAGGAAAGAGAGAGGGTTTCGGTGAGCTAGTGTGCGCGTACCTGAGGAGTCGGCAAACGACTCTATTTATAGAGGATCAAGGGGCGTCGTGGGTCCGAAAGTCATTAGGATCTGAATCCAGTTTGTTATGAGGCCGGTAGGATTCGTATCTTGTTGGTTAGAGGATCGACGGCTAGGAGAGCTCATTGATGTCTCGAGATGTGGTGAGGAGATAGGCTCCAGGGCCCTAGGCCACTCTTGCGGGTCCTAGGTCACTCCCGGATATAATTTCTATTTAGAATCTCACGAATTCGGGTTCTCCTGCGTCGAATTCCGCAAAGGCGCAGATATTGCTCGAGCTAGGCCGAGTGATGGGAGAGATCGGCTAGAGGGGCCAAAAATGACATAGCTCGGCTGGGGCCGAGAGAGGATATAGCTCGGCTGGGGCCGAGAGAGGTGGTTCGTGTCTTGGGAGTCCTTGATTCGGCGAGGGGCTAAGGTGCCCCAACTTATCGAGGCTGATTTATCTCGGGCGGGCATCGCATAGTGGACAAGAATCAGGGCTAGCCCTAGCCATGTGCACGATTATTGATACACATCGATTTTATCCCTCAACAAGTATAATAATTTAAAACTTAAACGTAAGAGCCAAATGCTAGTTGCAATATAAAAATATATAAAACTAATTATAAAAATGTAAATAAATAAATAAATAAGGCACCAAGAGTTTTGTAGTGGTTCGTTATCTCTTGCCTACATTCATTATGTAAAGATCTAATTAAGTGCTTCTTCAATCACATTAAAAAAAAAAAACATTAATATCCATCAACTTTCATCTTATCATCTTCAACCAATAAAGATGGGTTGTAAAATGTATTTTAGCCTCTTCTTTATTACACTTATTGTGTTATTAGTTAAATGTAAAACATTTACCTCCTTGCAACTTAAAAAATAAATCTTGCCATCTTACAAGTTTTTAAGTCGAAAATATAACTTATCAATATTGACCTTTTATATAACCTTCATATCTCAAAATAATAATATGCTACAAAATAGATAAGTTTAATGTTTTTGAGAAAAATAATCTACTCATTTAACAAAATATATGAAAAGCAATCTACTCATAACAGTTCAATTATATAGGGATTCTATAAATAATCATAACTTAAATCTTAATCAAAGCTATAAAATATACAACAGAAAATATCATACAATTCTCTTAGTTATTATTGCATCCACTTATCAAAAAATATATGCACTCATTGAACATGTGCATATTAATGAAAGGCATTCACTAAATTGTAAATTTATTTTTTTAACACAAGATATCAAAATATTTAGAATAATCCAACCGATATGCTGTAACAGGCATACAATTACACTTTTAATTATACAATATAATATTCTAAAATACAAGGGATGAATACGAAGTGATGACGCCAAGTCACCTTCCTCAAACGCCGAGGAAGACGGACGTCCTTCTCCTCGGAGCCCTGCAAGAAAAGTCCTCGGAGACCGGCGGTACCGGTAGGGACCCTCCGATGATCAAGTCAGTCACTTGGGCTCAGATAAAGAACCGCTCAGCAGGAAAGAGCTAAAGCGGTTAGGGTTTTGCTGGGAGGAAGAAAGCTCAGAAAACCAGAGTTCCGATCCCTACTTACAGCACGTGCATGTGCTTTTATACATGTCCGAATATCCTATCTTACTGTTTCGAAAGATCACCGTTGTACCATCGCTGCGCGTGCCGGAGACATCCCGTACTACCTGCCGACGTGATATCATACGTGTCCAACAGCTGCGAAGGCATTCAGTGCGCGCCGTCGGCTGATATGACCGAGCACAGTTGTAAGTGGTAGCGAATCGTACGCCGTAGTGAGGCATGGCCATGCACAGGGACATGCAATGCACCATACGCCGTTATGAGGTATGGCCCTCCGTAACGGGATGCAATCACGGGCGTACTGAGAATCATGTGGGTGCGTCGTGTGGCCTGGAGTCGTCATTCCTCTCGACGATTGAACTGCACGCCAATCGCCGACGACCCCATCCTGAGACCGAAAGGGGTCCCAGGGTGGGAGATGCCGGTGCACCCCGAGACCGGTGGGGGGTCTTGGGGTTAAGAGATGTGACCCCACCCCGAGACCGGAAGGGGTCCCGGGGGTGGGGAGATGCCGGTGCTCCCCGAGACCGGTGGGGGGTCTCGAGGTCAAGAGATGATGACCCCACCCCGAGACCGGAAGGGGTCTCGGGGGTGGGGAGATGCCGGTGCACCCCGAGACCGGTGGGGGGTCTCGGGGTCAAGAGAGATGACCCCACCCCGAGACCGGAAGGGGTCCCGGGGGTGGGGAGATGCCGGTGCACCCCGAGACCGGTGGGGGTCTCGGGGTCAAGAGATGATGACCCCACTCCGAGACCGGAAGGGGTCCCGGGGGGGGAGATGCTGGTGCACCCCGAGACCAGTGGGGGGTCTCGGGGTTAAGAGATGATGACCCCACCCCGAGACCGGAAGGGGTCCCGGGGGTGGAGAGATGCCGGTGCACCCCAAGACTGGTGGGGGGTCTCGGGGTCAAGAGATGATGACCCCACCCCGAGATCGGAAAAGGTCCCGGGGGTGGGGAGATGCCGGTGCACCCCGAGACCGGTGGGGGGTCTCGAGGTCAAGAGATGATGACCCCACCCCGAGACCGGAAGGGATCCCGGGGGTGGGGAGATGTCGGTGCACCCCGAGACCGGTGAGGGGTCTCGGGGTTAAGAGATGATGACCCCACCCCGAGACCGGAAGGGGTCTCGGGGGTGGGGAGATGCCGGTGCACCCCAAGACCGGTGGGGGGTCTCGGGGTCAAGAGATGATGACCCCACCCCGAGACCGGAAGGGGTCCCGGGGGTGGGGAGATGCCGGTGCATCCCGAGACCGGTGGGGGGTCTCGGGGTCAAGAGATGATGACCCCACCCCGAGACCGGAAGGGTCTTGGGGGTGGGGAGATGCCGGTGCACCCCGAGACCGGTGGGGGGTCTCGGGGTCAAGAGATGATTACCCCACCCCAAGACCGGAAGGGGTCCCAGGGGTGGGGAGATGCCGGTGCACCCCGAGACCGGTGGGAGGTCTCGGGGTTAAGAGATGATGACCCCACCCCGAGACCGGAAGGGGGCCCGAGGGTGGGGAGATGCCGGTGCACCTCGAGACCGGTGGGGGGTCTCGGGTCAAGATGATGACCCACCCGAGACCGGAAGGGGTCCCGGGGGTGGGGAGATGTCGGTGCACCCCGAGACCGGTGGGGGTCTCGGGGTCAAGAGATGATGACCCCACCCCGAGACCGGAAGGGGTCCCGGGGGTGGGGAGATGCCGATGCACCCCGAGACCAGTGGGGGGTCTCGGGGTCAAGAGATGATGACCCCACCCCGAGACCGGAAGGGGTCCCGGGGTGGGGAGATGCCGGTGCACACCGGTCTTTAGCTATCGTTACCTTTTATCCTGACGACGCATGATCAGTCATATCAGATGCCCCCTCACCCCTGGGGCGAAGCGGGTCCCACCGTTGAGGCGCAAGGGGTGTTCTCCACGTGGCTGATCCCCGTCCTCATCTTATATGCGGACGACCTGGGGGATGTAGAGGGCGGCCCTTCGTACACTGTGCCCGCCGCGATCGACCTCGAGAGAGAGAACTGGCTCTTCGAAGTTTACGCAAAAAGCCGCTTCATCATTACCTCTCATTACGGCGACGTCAGCGGGGTCCCACCATTGGCCGAAGGCGTGCCGCACCATGCGCTGGGTGTCCTTCGAGGCGAGCCAGCCTATGGCAAGGGGCCATGTGGCTGACGAGACGAGGCGGGATGATTTGAAAACTTGATAAAGCTAAGCTAGGAGTTGAATTGACACCATACCGCTTCTCTTGTTATCGTCTCCCTCTGTGCTCACATTCCGATCTCCCCTGCAACCTGCGGGCCTGCGTTTGGCTTCCTTTCTTCCAGGTCAGCTCTTCTCACATCCTAGACTTCTGTCCCTTTGCTCATGAGTTCTCCTTCCTGGACCTCGGAGGACAGTTCTGAGGATCGTCCTCCTTCCGAGAGGTACCGTACCTCTCCCGCTCCCTCCCCTTCGATTGAGTGGTCCTCTGATTCAAAGGACCGCGTCCCCCTGGCCCGGCGACGGGTCACCGATGGAGCCCCATCGAGGGCCGCCGGTCGGAGGCCAGCGCCTCCTCGATGGCGGAGGGGTCCCCAGAGGGGACGGCCTCCACGATGACGCGGCTGGATTTGGCAAAAATCGGGCCCGTTATCAGATTCCCCGGGACGTTGAGCTCTTCTTGCCAACTCTCGATGATAGGTCATATCCTCCCGACCCGATCGGGTGGCCCTCTATGAGATTTGCCTAAAGGCAGGTCTCCGCCCACCTTTTCCGCCCTTTTTCATCAACCTTCTCAACTATTCCTTGGCCCCTCTCAATTAGTTCCGAACTCCTATCGCGTTATCAGTGCATTCGTCATCCTTTGCTATCACCTGAGCATTACCCCCCGAATCAGCCTTTTTCGATCTTTCTACACCCTTCGGGCTCAAAAGGGTTGGTGGCTATTCCAGCCCCGACCCAATCGTGTCCTAAAACTCCTCCTTCCTTCTTCAATCAAGGGATGGAAATCCCATTTCTTTTTTGCGAATATTGACCAAGTCCGGCCCCAGTGGGGAGATCCCGACCTCCGGAGGAACGCCGTTGCCATCCATCCTAGGGACCGGGAGGTGCTGGGGCTATTGTTGGCTACCGAGATCCCCCGATACACCCTGTTGCTGTCGGAGGATAACCTTGAGTCGGCGGGTCTCATCTCCCACCGGGGTAAGTCCTCTCCACCCTTAGCTAAAAATTTTGCTTCTCTCCCCCTCTCTCTCCTCTTTTTTTTTCTTTTCTTCTCTCTCTTTTTTTTTCTATTTAAAAGCCCAACTGATACTGCGCAGCTATGAAGATACCAGCGGCAAAACTCCTGAGGGCTGCCTCTAAGAAGAGGGCCCGGGAAGGACCTCCTGGGGGTCAGCAGGCTCCAGCCCCGAAGCGTCCGATGGCTCGGGCCTCCCCACCGGCTCAATCTCCCCACCACCGCCTCCGTAAGATGCCCCGGCCGTTCCAGAGGTTGATCTTACGGCCGACACTCCGCCAGGGATGGGGGCAACCGCGGGAGTCCCCATTGAGGAGCCAGCCGCAGAGGGGCCCATATTGACCGAAGAGCCTCCAGCTCCTGGAGGACTGACCCCGCTAGAGGCCACCAGGGATTGGGGTGAGGGACCATCTGGTCCCGTGAGTCCACCCCCCGAGGGGTCGCCCAGGAGTGGCCCACGCACCAAGCCAGGGACAGCTGAAATGACGGAGCGGGGTGGGGGCAAGCCCGGGCCACCCCGAGATTCCTTGAACGACGGTCGCTGGGCTGAGCGAGTCCTGGGCCCGGTCTTTGTTCCCGAGATCCTGGAGGACCTCAGCCACCAAAAAGCGAGCGCGTTCTTCCAGGACTCCTATGCCTTTACCTTTTATCCTTTTCCTTCAGCTGACCTGGAGCTTACGCATGTAGATTGCACACTCCCTGAGGGCCGCCAGGGAGGTAATTCACGGTGGGAAGGTCCTCCTGCGGGAGACGCAGAAGGAGGTTGAGGATGCTCAGCGCCGCGCGGAGGTGGCCAAGAAGGCGCTGGAGTCGGCCAGAAGCGCCTGGGCAAGCGAAGTAAAGGCCGCCGAGAATCGGGCGGAGATTGATGCCAACCGTGCGCGCGCGGTGCTCCTCCAAATGATGGAGGCTGAGAATGTCGTGATGGCCAGGGACATACACATCTCTAAGCTAACTTCAGCCCTCCAGGAGGCCGAAGGTCGAGCGAGTACGGCGACAGAAGAGGCGCGGGCGGCAAAGGAGGAAGCCAGCCGGTCCAAAGAGGAGGTGAGCCGCGCCCGGGAGGCCGAAAGGGTTGCAATGGAAGCCCTCGCTGCAGAGAAGGCTCGGGCCGCTGGGCTCATAGAGGAGTACAAGACGTCCAGGCGCTTTACAGATGACCTGGCCGAAGCCTCGGCGGCGGTGTTCCTCGAAGGGTTCCAGCATGGGAAGGAGAAGGTGGCTAGGGACCTGAACTTCCCCCAGGCCCTGGAGGTTGAGCTAGAGCATTTGTCAGACTTGGCTCCTTCCGATGATGAGCCCACACCAGCAGAGCCATGAGCTCGCACTCTTGTTGTTTTGTTCTTTCTTTTTTGCAAGTCCGATGACGTCGGCATTTTGTAATCTCTTCTAGTTAATGAGAATATTCCTCAAGATGCAGTCTGACTTACCATGAATTTCGTCGATTGACAACACGTAGCCCCGTGATCCCATTAGCCCCGATAGCGCCAGGGGATAACTCTCAACTCGAGCTATTCTGCTCCAGCTGTCTAGACCGAAAGTTGGGACCAGGGAGGGTAGGTTTTTTGGAGCTGAAACGCCGGCAGTTAGAGGTTAGGTAGGCAGGCTCCTCGAGACCATCGGCGCAACGCTTTGCCGAGTGTTGGACCTTTTGCTAAATAGGCACGTGACTTTTGGTGCCTGCGGGGGTCGGCCCTTATCTGACCGGCGGGACTTTGTGTCGTCGGGTGTCGGGCTTTAAGCTTAGCAAGCCTGGAGCTTCTTGTGCCGTCCGAGGTCGGGCTTGATGCCTGGCCGGTGCGGGACTTTAGGTGCCGATGGGTGTCGGGCTTCGTGCCTAACTAGTGCAGGGCATTGGTGCCGGCGCTTGGGGCCGACCGGAGCCGTCCCTGCTGGACCCGGGCTTTTGTTGCCGAGAGCCGGTGGTGCACCGCTCTGCCAGTGGTACACTGGGCTTCATGCCTGGCTGGTGCAGGGCTTTGGTGCCGGCGCTTGGGGCCGGCCGGAGCCGTCCCTGCTGGACCCGGGCTTTTGTTGCCGAGAGCCGGTGGTACATCGCTCTCCAGTGGTACACTGGGCTTCATGCCTGGCTGATGCAGGGCTTTGGTGCCGGTGCTTGGGCCGGCCGAAGCCATCCCTGCTGGACCCGGGCTTTTGTTGCCGAGAGCCGATGGTGCATCGCTCTGCCAGTGGTACACTGGACTTCATGCATGGCTGGTGCAGGGCTTTGGTGCCGGCGCTTGGGGCCGCCGAGGCCATCCCTGCTGGACCCGGGCTTTTGTTGCCGAGAGCCGGTGGTACACCGCTCTGCCAGTGGTACACTAGGCTTCATGCCTGGCTGGTGCAGAGCTTTGGTGCCGGCGCTTGGGGCTGGCCGGAGCCATCCCTGCTGGACCCGGGCTTTTGTTGCCGAGAGCCAGTGGTACACTGCTCTGCCAGTGGTACACTGGGCTTCATGCCTGGCTGGTGCAGGGCTTTGGTGCCGGCGCTTGGGGCCGGCCGGAGCCGTCCCTGCTGGACTCGGGCTTTTGTTGCCGAGAGCCGGTGGTACACCGCTCTGCTAGTGGTACACTGGGCTTCATGCCTGGCTGGTGCAGGGCTTTGGTGCCGGCGCTTGGGGCCGGCCGGAGCCGTCCCTGCTGGACCTGGGCTTTTGTTGCCGAGAGCCGGTGGTACACCGCTCTACCAGTGGTACACTAGGCTTCATGCCTGGCTGGTGCAGGGCTTTGGTGTCGGCGCTTGGGGCCGGCCGGAGCCGTCCCTACTGGACCCGGGCTTTTGTTGCCGAGAGCCGGCGGTACACCGCTCTGCCAGTGGTACACTGGGCTTCATGCCTGGCTGGTGCAGGGCTTTTCTGTGAAAAGATTTCAGTAGCTAAAATTGAATCTCGTTAATATTAAATGAGGGGTGAAAACCCAAGCGAATACAGGGGTGATACTTGTCATGAGAGGAGGAATACATTACTGATAATACCGACGAAGGTTATCTGCATTCCATGTTCTAAGGAGTGGCATCCCATCAAGTTCTTCAATTTTGTAAGCTCCGTGGTGGAGTGTTTCGGCGATCCGGTAAGGCCCCTCCCAATTCGGGGCTAGCTTGCCTCCCTCAGCTGGCTTCGAGACCTCAGCCCATCGAAGGACCAGATCTCTGGTAGGAACGTCTTGGGGCGCACACGAGCGTTGTAGTACTTTGCAGCCCGTTGCCGGTAGGCCGCCATTTGAAGTTGCGTCCGGTCTCGCACCTCCTCCACCAGGTCAAGGTTGGCTCGCAGTTGGTCAGGGTTACCTTCCTCGCTGTATGCTTCCACCCGAGGGCTTGGTGCACCAACCTCCACTGGAATAACAGCTTCAAAGCCAAAGACTAAGCTGAACGGCGTCTCGCCGGTGGGGGCTCTTGGCGTTGTGTGGTAGGCCCATAACACGTTGGGGAGTTCCTCCACCCATCGCCCCTGCATCCATCTAGCCGAGATCTCAGCCCCTGGAGAATGATCCGATTAGTCACCTCGGCTGCCCCGTTGGTTTGAGGATGCCCGACAGAAGTGAACCTCTGGCGGATACCCAGCTCAGAGTAGAACTCCCGGAAGGGCGCGTTGTCAAATTGCTGGCCGTTATCAGTGACTAATGTGTGCGGCAGCCCAAACCGACATATGATCATCGACTTCCAGAAGAAGGATCTCACTTTGCTTTCGGTAATCTTGGCTAAGGCCTTGGCTTCAACCCACTTGGTGAAGTGATCCACCGCTACCAAGAGGAACTTTCACTATCCGAAGGCCGGGGGAAATGGTCCCAGGATATCCATGCCCCACTGGGCGAAGGGCCAAGTGCTACCAAGGGGGTCAGGTGAGACGTCGGCTATCGATGGATATTAGCGTGACATTGACAGCTATCACATTTCTTAACAAGCTCAGCCGCGTCTTCCTTCGTTGTCAGCCAGAAGTACCCTTGGCGCAGGGCCTTGTAGGCTAGGGCTCTGCCCCCAGATGACTCCCGCAGATACCTTCGTGGATCTCTCTGAGGATGTAATCTGATTCAGCCAACCCCATACACCTGAGAACTGGGTATGAGAAGGATCTCCGATAAAGCTTCTCGTTCATCATCAAGAATCTCGGGGCCCTTCGCCTGAGCAGCCTGGCCTCAGTGGGGTTCTCCGGGAGAGTACCGTCAGTCAAAAACTGGATGTAGGCATCCATCCAGGAGGGCTCTTGCTCCACTGGCAACGCTTCATCCGCGACCTCGGTGCTCGGGACTTGTAGATGTTCCACATATGTCCTTCCCAACGTCCCATCAGCCGAAGTGGCCAGGCGGGACAATGCATCGGCCCTGACATTCTCGCTCTGGGGATATAGCTGACGCGGAAGTAAGAGAAACGAGATGCCTGGGACTGCACCTTGCTCAAGTATCGGGACATGGTTGGGTCCCTAGCTTCGTACTCTCTGGTGATCTGCCCAGAAACAAGTTGAGAGTCGTGAAGGCCCTCAAACGCCCAACGCCTAGCCCCTCAGGTAACCTTATCCCCGCTAGCAAGGCTTCGTACTCAACCTGATTATTAGTTGCTGGGAACTGGAATCTGAGAGCGTACTCCACTACGTCTCCCTCTGGGCTTGCGAGAATGAGCCCGGCTCCGCTTCCTTGAGAGTTTGCCACTCCATCCACATGCAGGATCCAGTCCTTCGCCTCCTCAGATGAGGGAGAGTCCACACACTCCGGTTGCACCCCCTCCATATCCCTCTCAGTCCAAGAACACTCGACCAGGAAATCCGCCAACACCTGAGACTTCATGGCTGACCTTGGCCGGATGGACAGATCGAACTCACTTAGCTTAATGGCCTACTTGGCCAACCGACCGAGGTGTCGGGGCGAGATAAGATAGCTCGAAGGGGCTGGTTCGTAAGCACCATGATGGGATGGGCTTGGAAGTAAGGTCGGAGGCGCTGAGTAGAGACCACCAAGGCGAAGATAACCTTCTCGGTTCTCGAATACCTGATCTCGGCATCATGGAGTACTTTGCTGGTGTAATAGATTGGCTTCTGAGTCCCGTCGGCATCCATACGCACGAGTACGGAGCTGACAGCCTCGGGGAAGCTGCAAGGTATAAAAAGAGCTCCTCTCCATTTTAGGCTTGGACAACAGCGGAGGAGTGGAGAGAAACTGCTTCAACTCCTCAAAGGAACCCTGACACTCCTTCGTCCATTCGAAGCCGTTGACCTTGCAGCGCCTTAAAGAAGGGCAGGCACCTTTCCGTCGACCTTGACATGAAACGACTCAAGACCGTCACCCTCCCCGTTAGGCGCTGCACTTCCTTCTTATTGGCTGGGGGCCTCATCTCCAGGATAGCCCTAATCTTGTCGGGGTTGGCTTCAATCCCTCGCTGGGTCACCATAAAACCCAGGAACTTGCCTGCTGCTACTCCAAAGGTGCATTTGTGGGGGTTGAGCTTCATCCGATACCGACGCAAATTGTTGAAAGTCTCCTCGAGGTCAGCTACGTGGTCCGCCGCACTGGTGCTCTTGATCAGCATGTCATCCACATACACCTCCATGTTGCGCCCTAGCTGGTCCTCAAAGACCTTGTTCATCAATCTTTGATAAGTGGCCCCGGCGTTTTTCAATCCAAAAGGCATCACCCTGTAACAATAAGTCCCCTTCTCTGTGATAAAGGAAGTTGCTTCTTCATCCATCGGGCTCATCTTGATTTGATTATACCCCGAGAACGCATCCATGAAACTGAGAGTCTTATGCCCGGAGGTGGCGTCCACCAGCTGGTCGATTCGGGGCAGCGGGAAGCTGTCCTTGGGGCACGCCTTGTTGAGGTTGGTGAAATCCACGCACATCCTCCAGCTTCCGCTGGCCTTGCGAACCATTACGACATTCGCTAGCCAGTCTGGGTAATGCACCTCGCGGATATGACCAGCCACCAGCAGCTTCCGCACCTCCTCATCAATGGCCTTCTGTCGGTCAGGGGCAAAACTCCTTTTCTTCTGCCTGACGGGCCAGCACCCCGACCGAATGTTAAGCTGGTGCGTAATCACCTCCTCCGGAATCCCCGGCATGTCGGACGTTGACTATGCGAAGACGTCCGCGTTGACCCGCAGAAGGTAAGGAGTCGGTCATGAGCCTCCTCCGGAAGCAAAGCTCCAACCCGGACCGTCCGCGCGTGGTCCTCCCCGAGGGGGAAAGTGAGCAGCCGCTCGGCTGGCTCCCCCCTCTTTTCCAAGTCTCGCGGGTCAAGCGCCTCAGGTGTCGGGACAGGTGCCATCTCCTGAGGACTAGGGGCCAGGTGATAGCAAAGTGTCGGCGGATCCTGCTCTCCTCGCATCTCCCCGACCCCTGTGCTGGTTGGGAACCTCACGAGGAGATGCTTGGTGGATATGATGGCATCCAAGAGGTTGAGCCCGGGCCTCCCGAGGATCGCATTGTATGCGAGGGGCACACGAACCATCAAAAACTTCATGAGAACAGTGCTTTGGCATGAGCCGTACCAGCCGTTACGGGAAGAGTGACTTCCCCTTCAACCTTCACGGAATCTCTTGTGAACCCCATCAAAGGTGTGGCGACAGGTCGAAGCAGATCATGTGACAAGTTCATACGAACAAAGGCATCGTAGTTTAAAACATCTACGGAGCTCCCACTGTCAACTAAGATTCTTTTTACAGGGTGCTTAGCGATCGTCATGGACACGACGATGCTATCATCATCCTTATTTATAACCCCGTCCAAGTCCTTTTCGAAGAAAGGAATTACAGTCTCTGCCCCTCCCTCCCCCCTTGGTTTCTTCGACGGGCCTCCTGCCCCCCAGGAAATCATCGCTATGGTCTTCTCCGTTGGGGCATTATCGATTACCGATGGTGAGGGCGCTGACGGGCCAGGAGCTCCCGGGTTATTCCTCTGAATGAACTTTCCCAAGTGGCCCCACTGAATAAGGTCTTCAATAGCCTTCTTCAGCGACGGCAATCATCGGTGTCGTGGCCATGGTCCCGATGGTAGCGGCAGTAGAAGTTCTTGTTCCGGGGGATCTTCGGGTTGATGGAAGGAGGGCGCTGCATATAAGCCTCCCCTTCAATCTCGAGCAGGATCTGGATATTGGGGTGAGCAATGGGGTGTAGGTCCATCTCTTGGTGCAGGGGGTCGAGGACGGTTGTCTGGCCGGCGAGGAGGCTCGGGCTCCTGGGGCGGACTTCTGCAGGCTCCGGCTGGGTCGGCTTCCTGGGGACACTCCCGCCAGCTTCGCGCCGTGAAAAGTTAGCCTCGTTCGCTCGGATGTACTTCTGGGCCCGGATCAGAAGTTCAGAGTAAGAGCCCGGCGGCTTCTTGTCAAGAGAATACGCGAAGTGAGAAGGGCGGAGCCCCCGCTTCAGAGCCAGGGTAGCCACCGAGTCTTCAGGTTGTAGACCTCCAGGGCTGCTTCTTTGAACCGGGCAACATAATCCCGCAGAGGCTCGCCATTCTTCTGCTGAACGGAAAAGAGACTTTCCGCCACCCTCGGGATCTTCCGGCATGCATCAAAATGGGCCAGAAAAGCCCTCTCCAACTGGCGGAAGGAGTCGATGCTTCGCGGCGGCAGACGAGAATACCAAGCTCGAGCAGCCTTCTTCAGAGTGGCCAGGAAAGCAACACACATAAGTGAATCAGTGGCCGCCTGGACTTGCATGAGTACCTTATAGCTCTCCAAATGGTCCAGGGGGTCCGTGGTCCTGTCGTATGGATCCAGTTGAGGAAGGCGGAACCTGGTAGAGATGGGCTCTTCCATGATGCGGCAGACAAGGGAGGCCGACTGTCGTAATCTGTTTCTGGCAGGTGGGTGATCCGACGGCTAAGCTCCTCCAGCTTCTGATTACACTCCTCAAGTCGACGCTCGGCTCGACGAGGCATCCGGCCATCAAAGAGCCCTCCCCCGAAGATTCGGAAGAAGAGCGAGGGCGGCGATGCCGGCGCGGGCGCTCCGCCTCCTTCCCGTGCCACCGCTTAGGAGAAACACTAGCGTGGCGAGAGGGAGACCAGGTCTCTTAGAGGCTTCACGGTGGTGAGGCTTGGCCGGGGATCGGCGCGACGATCCACGGGAACCGGTGATCTCCGGCGGGAGGAATGCTGGCTGGGTTGCACCACCCCCGGGACAGACGGATTCGGCTTCGGCTGTTGCACGGCCGCCTGCTGGTGCTGCAGGCCCTGAACCATCGCCGCTAAAGACTGGACCTGCGTGGCTAGGGCAGTAGTCGATCTTCCTGGAGTTGTTGCGGCGCAGGCGCGGGAGCGTTATTCTGCGGAGCAGAAAGCCCTGCCCCCCGAGATGTAGGGGCTCCGGAATACTGGATGCGAGAGTCGGGGGGGCCTCCGCGGGTGGACCGGCCCTGCAACGCTGCCCCCCAGCGCGACCGGCTGAAACTCCCTTCGTCCGAGTCGTCACCATGGCTTCAAGAGCTTGAAGAAAGGGAAAAGTAAGCTGCTGGTTCGATGTCTTTCCCCCCTACCTGGCGCTAATCTGATGACGCCAAGTCACCTTCCTTAAACGCCGGGGAAGACGACGTCCTTCTCCTTGGAGCCTTGCAAGAAAAGTCCCCGGAGACCGGCGGTACCGGTAGGGACCCTCCGACGATCAAGTCAGTCACTTGGGCTCAGAAAAAGAACCGCTAGCGGAAAGAGCTAAAGCGGTTAGGGTTTGCTGGGAGGAAGAAAGCTCAGAAAACCAGAGTTCCGATCCCTACTTACAGCGCGTGCATGTGCTTTTATACCTGTCCGAATATCTATCTTACTGTTTCGAAAGATCACCGTCGTACAATCGCTGCGCGTGCCGGAGACATCCCATACTACCTGCCGACATGATATCATACGTGTCCAACAGCTGCGAAGGCATTCAGTGTGCGCCGTCGGCTGATATGACCGAGCACAGTTGCAAGTGGTAGCGAATCGTACGCCGTAGTGAGGCATGGCCATGCACAGGGACATGCAATGCACCATACGCCATTATGAGGTATGGCCCTCCGTAACGGGGTGCAATCACGGGCGTACTGAGAATTACGTGGGTATGCCGTGTGGCCTGGAGTCGTCATTCCTCTCGACGATTGAACTGTACGCCAATCGCTAACGACCCCACCCTGAGACCGGAAGGGGTCCCGGGGTGGGGAGATGCCGGTGCACCCCGAGACCGGTGGGGGGTCTCGGGTTAAGAGATGATGACCCCACCCCGAGACTGGAAGGGGTCCCGGGGGTGGGGAGATGCCGGTGCACCCCGAGACCGGTGGGGGGTCTCGGGGTCAAGAGATGATGACCCCACCTCGAGACCGAAAGGGGTCCCGGGGGTGGGGAGATGCCGGTGCACCCCGAGACCGGTGGGGGGTCTCGGGGTCAAGAGATGATGACCCCACCCCGAGACCGGAAGGGGTCCCGGGAGTGGGGAGATGCCGGTGCACTCCGAGACCGGTGGGGGGTCTCGGGGTCAAGAGATGATGACCCCACCCCGAGACCGGAAGGGGTCCCAGGGGTGGGGAGATGCTGGTGCACCCCGAGACCGGTGGGGGGTCGGGGTTAAGAGATGATGACCCCACCCCGAGATCGGAAGGGGTCCCGGGGGTGGGGAGATGCCGGTGCACCTCGAGACCGGTGGGGGTCTCGGGGTCAAAGATGATGACCCCACCCCGAGACCGGAAGGGGTCCCGGGGGTGGAGAGATGCCGGTGCACCCCGAGACCGGTGGGGGGTCTCGGGGTCAAGAGATGATGACCCCACCCGAGACTGGAAGGGGTCCCGGGGGTGGGGAGATGCCGGTGCACCCCGAGACCGGTGAGGGTATCGGGGTCAAGAGATGATGACCCCACCCCGAGACCGGAAGGGGTCCCGGGGGTGGGGAGATGTCGGTGCACCCCGAGACCGGTGGGGGGTCTCGGGGTCAAGAGATGATGACCCCACCCCGAGACCGAAAGGGGTCCCGAGGGTGGGGAGATGCCGGTGCACCCCGAGACCGGTGGGGGGTCTCGGGGTCAAGAGATGATGACCCCACCCCGAGATCGGAAGGGGTCCCGGGGATGGGGAGATGCCGGTGCACCCCGAGACCGATGGGGGGTCTCGGGGTTAAGAGATGATGACCCCACCGCGAGATCGGAAGGGGTCCCGGGTGGGGAGATGCCGGTGCATCCCGAGACCGGTGGGGGGTCTCGGGGTCAAGAGATGATGACCCCACCCCGAGACCGGAAGGGGTTCCGAGGGGTGGGAAGATGTCGGTGCACCCCGAGACCGGTGGGGGGTCTCGGGGTCAAGAGATGATGACCCCACCCCAAGACCGAAAGGGGTCCCGGGGGTGGAAAGATGCCGGTGCACCCCAAGACCGGTGGAGGGTCTCGGGGTCAAGAGATGATGACCCCATCCCGAGATCGGAAGGGGTCCCGGGGGTGGGGAGATGCCGGTGCATACCGATCTTTAGCTGCCATTACCTTTTATCCTGACGATGCGGGATCAGTCATATCACGAAGGAAATCTTATTCTTCTCATATCTAATTAGACTCATTTAAACCATCTATGGTCCCTATTTATATATTTCAAAATATTGTAAGTTAAAGGACATGATGCTTTAGATGCATCCCTCTATGCCACTCTTTTTAAGGTTGCTATAAAAATAAGTGATGCATCTATTAGAGAATAACTATCATATTCTCATGCATCTTTTAAAAACACCTATATAAAAAAAAATATGAAAGTAAAATAATATAATTTTTTTTATCACATATAAAAAATCAAATATGATAATTATATTACAAAATTCGAACATTCTAGTCCTTTCAAGATTTGATGGAGGTGCTTTGTGATTTCAAGATTTTATTTTATTTTAACGTCATTTAGCTACTCTTGACTACTTTTATTTCATCCTTATAATAAAAGCTATACAAGAATCCTATATTACAGAGAGAATAAGAAGATAAGAGAGAAAGAAAACAATATAGTTTGTGACAAATGAAAAGCTTGCTCATTATTTTTTGGCACTCATGTTCTTAATGTATACTTATGTCTTAATGCTTAATCATCACAGATTGTATTGTGATAAGATCCTATCACATTTGTTAAGAATGAGGTATCATCTCTTCTAATTACTATAGAAATCTGGATGTAAAAAAATAATTGACAAAGATAGTGAGAAGAGAATATAAAATATTTCATTAGGAGGATAGATAGTATGGAAGCAACAAAGTAGAAAAATAGATGATGTTGCAAAATAGGAAAGGATATATTGATTAATTAGTGTAAATTAGGCTTTTTTTATTTTCTTCAGAGGTTTGAGATTAGACTATTCTTGCTATTGGATTCTAAACTAGGCTAAGTTAATAGCTAGGAACATCTATAAAAATTTGTCTTTAGACCTCAATGCTTTTAAATATATGTAAGTAAAAAATTATATATGAAGATCTCATGTAGTTTGCAGTATTTAAGTAAAATATAATAATAAATCTTTTATATTATTATTTTGTACTAAATCTGCTTGGTATAGAGATGGCAAATAATATGCATCTAATATGAAGGGTGTGATAAAGAAAATTAGTTTTAAATCTAATCTATAATTTATTATAACCTCCTAAGTAATTAGTTTATTTTAGTATTATAAAGTTAAAATTATTTTTATAATTCTATATAGTTTTATGCTTTTATATGTACTAAATAACTTAGATACTTTGGAGCAATTAGTTTCCATCTATATCAAATATTGTTGATAATATCTAAAGAAAAATTAATTTTAGATTCCTTTGTTGACTACAAAATGGTAATAGCCTTTCATAAATTTTTGTATAAGGATTGTTGGTTGATTTTAATCTCTATATAAGATGTATAAAAAAAAAGAGATTATTTTAATCTCTATATAAGTCTCATACAAAGATTTTTAAAAAAATATTAAGATTAATTTTCTCTTAAAATTCTTCTCCTTTATTTATTGAATGAAATCTTAAAGTATGTAACTAATTAAAATTTACTACATACCCCTAATATAGAAACATTATACAACCAGAGTTATAGATAATTTATTTTATAAGATATGTTGAAAATCTAACTAAGATGAAGTTGCACAAGAGGATAGTACTATTTACTTGAGTACCAAAATTAAATTAACTTTATATATATATATATTCACTAGATAATTTAAACCAATTTTTTATGCCTTTGTTTTCAAATTTTTTTATTATTTGTATATCTATCATTCGCCTTTAAATGTGCCATTTTTGATAACTCTTTCTCTCCATATTGTATATCATATTTAAAATATCATAAAGAGAGAAGCACAGCTATCCAACCACTAAATTTAATGCAAAACCAATAGATATGGACTATAAGCATAATGTCATGAGGTATTATTAAAATTATTACATGGAATTTGTCCTCACTAAAGGCCTACATCAAGCCATAAATATATGGTTTGTAACTAATTCAAAGACTTTGACTAGCATTTATTGAGATCTCCTATACCATCTTATGGATCTCTATCTTGACCAATAATGCCATAAATAGTATTAAGAAGCCAAGGAGAGGAAACATATTGCAAATTGTCAAAAAAATCTCCTACCTATTTATCTCATAAATTTGAATTGTTGAGGTGATGCATGCATTGTAGGTATTACATACTTTTCGAATCATCTCGGATGTTCATGATGCTCAAGGTTGCAAGATTTCCATGCAAGGCATATTTATGCTATATGAATCTTACATTGTTCTTATGCCTAAGTTTTCTTCATCTTTTAGTGTCCATTTATCAAAATAAATTTGTATTTGTGAAGTACTAGGGTCGATAGTTAGATGTTTTATGCTAGCAACATTTAAAGCTCCCTGAGGAGTTAATAGTTTTATGAACCAAATAAATCTGGTCCATACTTCAGGCTACATTCGTTTTAAACCCATTTATAACATTTGTACTCATAATTAAGTTAGGAAAAACATCTGTCCCATTATCTCTTTAGAATCATCTTAAAACGGCTATAAAACACAATCTTTTATTAATCATCAGAAAATAAAGTTGATACAATTTCAAAACACGTAAAAGATATTATCCTTCACCTATCCCTCTCAATATTAAAACAAATTTTAATATTATCACCATTGTTATCATCATCATCATCTCTCTAGAAGAAAAGGACATCATTCCTATCTTAGACAACTATTATGAGAGATTAACAATAATTATTCATCATCAACCTACCTCAACAACAATTGCACCAAATAGGTCTTTGAGATAATAAGCCAACAATAAACTTGCAAGCTCCAAACAACATAATTACAGGCCCATCTACTTACAGAGAATGCCTATCATATTCGTGACATAAAATTTAATGACACAAGGGCGGTAGAAGGGCTTTCCAGCTTCCAGAAGTGCAAAAGAAATTTAGTTCAGATCACTGGCAAAAACGCGCAGAAAAAAAGCCTCAGTTCCCGCCCTTTTGAAACCAAAGCGACTCTTTTCGAACATAATTTATGCGGACAACGCTGTAGGCCGCCTATGGGCGGTCAAGATGGCCCATCTGGCTCCATTAACGGCCGATCATTAACCCCGCGTAGACCAGTATATGCGCCGCGACGGGGAGCTTTTGTAACTTCTAGTCTCAGGTCTCCATCAATGGCGACGAGAGGCGACGGAAACACTTCCGTTCTCCCTTAGGGTTAGGGTTTGCCGTTCCACTTGTGGCAAACACAGGGCTCGGGTCTACATCGAGAGGGACGGCCAGAGATCGAGGGTGGAGGATCCGACGGTCCTCGGCCATGGATCTCCATCAGAACACGCTCACGGTTGGAGCCATTAATGGCGTCTCTCTCCTCTACGTCGGTGTTCTTTTTCCTCTATTTATTGCCACAAAGCCCACTTTCCTGTCCTACACGTGGGTGGGCAACGCCTTTAATGCCTGCCCACCCCATTTCCATGATCCCTCCCTCACCCCAGTGGGAGGAACCATGGAATTCCCGCCCTTGATGGCCTCCCGGGCTTGAGGTTGATCTCCAGGTCTCCCTGCTCTTTCCTTTGTTGGAAAAATTGGATCTTTTTTGCTGTCTGAGGGATGGAGATGAAGGAGATCCGGTCGCCGGAGAGTTCGCCGGCGCCGGGGGAGGGGATGCTGGAGTTGGCGCGGCGAAAGAAGCTGGGGATTTATTTCGCTGAGAGCGACGAGAGGCAGTTTCCGGCGGCCATCGGCGGGGACTACGTCGCCGGTGGTACCACCCCGGTGAATATAAGAGGGAAGCCGATTGAAGACCTTTCCAAGACCGGCGGCTGGATTGCAGCGTTCTTCATTTTCGGTCTACCATTTCTATCTCTTGCGCAGTTGCTTCAATTTT
This sequence comes from Calamus simplicifolius, assembly GCA_900491605.1. Classification (NCBI taxonomy): domain Eukaryota; kingdom Viridiplantae; phylum Streptophyta; class Magnoliopsida; order Arecales; family Arecaceae; genus Calamus; species Calamus simplicifolius. Next base: position 132,240 of record UESW01001951.1, on the reverse strand, counting down.
TATTTTATTTTTATTTTAAACTTTTTTTTGGAGGGGTTTTGGGATGCTATTTAGTTGAGAATTTTAGACTTTTTTACTATTTTGCTTGCATTTGCTATAAATTTTACTTTATTTTCTTTCCTATATTGGTGAATCTTCTGCTATTTTGAATCCGACAAAGTGTTACACATGTCCCATCCATTATAAACTGGTACATAAGTGAAATCAGAAAGAAAGTTCTTTTGTTCCTTCTTACAGTGTTCAATTATGAGAAAGAGCATGTGCCTTTGTGATCAGTTTGATTTTTTAAGTGTTGATGCTTAATCTCCATGTTATGCCTTTTCTCCAGGTTTAGTTTGGAAAGTCCATTTTATTTGTCTTAACAGTCTAATTTCACCTTTTTTTTTTTTCTTTTTTTTCCGCTTCTTCCTGAAATTTTGCAACATCTTTGTTGAATTTTCCCCCCTTTTGGATACAACCGTAAGCTTGTTATTTATGTGGTCAGGTAATGAGATGGCAGAGAGGATGGCCTACTATGGGCTGTCAGTGAACATGGTGGCATTCATGTTTTATGTCATGCACCGACCATTTGCTAGCTCTGCAAACGCTGTCAACAATTTCCTCGGCATATCACAAGCCTCATCCGTGCTTGGTGGATTTCTGGCTGATGCTTACCTTGGTAGATACTGGACCATCGCAATTTTCACCACCATCTATCTTCTGGTAAGAACATTGATACCTTGTTTTTTCCACTTTTTGCTGTTTATTCCTCTTTCTTTATAGCTAATGTACATGTTTCTCCATTCCTTTAAAGGAATATAATTGTTAAGATCCAAGTTGGATTTTGAGCTTCTGAAGCATACTTATGAATAATTCAGGAATTTTCTGTATTCCCCTTCATAGCTCTTTCTCCAGTTTCATAGAGAGTAGGTGGAATCAAGTTGAGCTAGGTCGAACTAGTTCTCATGACCACTGCTTGAAATCAATTCTGAACCCAGAGATGGAGATCAGGCTTGGCTTATTATCATTTGATCAAGCTAATCGAGCCTAATGATGAACAGAACCTGATTCAGGCCTATTTTGATTGTTTTGATGGACTTAAATTAAGCCAAAATCAAATAATCTTTTATCAACGTTAAATCAAGCTATCGAGCTAAGTTTAAATTCAATTCAAGCTCAACTCAAGCTTCAAGTAGCTTTCAATGTGCTGAGGCCATGATCGATGGCGGTGGGATGTGGGGAAAACGCTTGGAGTAGAGAGGGAGGAGCAGAGGAGGTTGACAATGGAGGGTTTAGACTTTGGAAGGAGAATCAAGTGGTGGTGGTGGCTGGTGGGATGATCAGTGAGAGAAGGCAGGGCTGGAGGGCTGGAAGGCAAGAGAAAAATATAATGAGAGGCAGAGCTGATGGAACGGACAGGCTGAACGGTAGGCTGGACTTTCCCGCCTTGCTCCAGACGACAGCTGTTTGATCTATCAAACCCAGGCTGAACAAGTTTGTACTCAAGCTGATCTGCCAAGATCAAACTACAACCCTATTGAAAGAAATTTCTTATGCTTGCACTATCCATTACACTGACCATGGAGGATCTGGCTTTACATTGCTTTACCCTTTTCCAAATCCGATGATACACAGAATTTTGATCATCATCAAACTAAGCCTGGTTGAGCTTATATTTGAGCCAAACTTGAGTTGCTTAAATCACCAGATGACCTTCATGGCATTTTATGTTTCTGCTGTCTCTCACACTGTCCTTGAAAAAGCCATGATTGAATTGAATTACCCCTCTTCATTATCTGATGATGTTAATGTGATACCTCAAATTTAGTCTTATATTGAATGAGAAAGAAAGTCTTATATACTTTTAACTCTAGTCCATCCACTTGCTACCCATTAACTTCCATTCGAGTTTTTGGGTCATGTGGTTTCGGCTCGTTAATGGAGTTAATTGAGCCATCAGGTGGGCTTTGAGGCGTTACAGTTAAAGATCCTGCAACTTGTTCTCACTGATCTTGATATGATGCACCATATGGTGCTGCTGGTTATCAAAATAATTTGTTAATATTTGTTTTTGTGGATAGCATGCAACTGTCTCATATAGCCACAGTCTAATTAATTTATATAAGACTTATGATATTTCTTTATTTATACATACTTTCAAGATCATTAGACTACAGTTATCCATTAATGATGTGTCTCCTATACTTTTTGCAATAAATGTCTTCCAAAGAGTTTCAGAGATATTTTTTACTTTTATGGCGCCACCAATTCCCTCTTTCCCCTTCCAAGCAGCATGCTGTCAAAAGAGTCCCTCCTCTTTTTGAACAATCATCAATGCCTCGTCTTGGCTTACTTATGTCTAATGTGTTTTTCTATTGTATTATTCCAGGGCTTGACAGGAATAACATTATGTGCCACAATGAGTGTCTTTGTACCAAATCAGCTCAGTGTGATAAGCTTTCTATACTCTTGGGGTCGTGTGAACCAGCAAAACCATGGCAGATGCTATACCTCTATGTAGTTCTTTACATAACGGGTTTTGGGGCTGCTGGGATTAGGCCCTGCGTCTCATCTTTTGGAGCTGATCAGTTTGATGAGAGGAGTAGAGACTACAAGGTTCACTTAGACAAGTTTTTCAACTTCTTTTATCTTTCCGTCACCATTGGAGCAATTGTGGCTTTCACCATGGTGGTCTACATCCAAATGAAACATGGATGGGGTTCTGCCTTTGGTTCTTTGGCCATAGCAATGGGCATTTCAAATGCCGTCTTCTTTGTGGGCACACCTCTGTACAGGCATAGGCTACCAGGAGGCAGTCCTCTCACTCGTGTTGCTCAAGTCCTTGTTGCTGCTTTCAGGAAGAGAAATGTGCCCTTCTCCAGCAGTGACTTTGTTGGCTTGTATGAGGTCCCTGGCAAAAGATCTGCCATCAAGGGTAGTGGGAAGATAGAGCACACGGATGACTTTAGGTATTATCCAGTTTGTGCACTCACTCTATTGTTCATCTTTTCTTTCTCTTTCCCCTCCTTTTTAAGCTGGATTTATATACCCTTACTTCTCTCATCTCTCACTGCATCTTTTGCATGCACGATAAACTTACCATGATTTAAAATCTCCATATATAAAGCACAT